>CM076575.1:1222080724-1222300491 GCA_034641835.2 Pinus albicaulis | reverse complement strand
TCAATATAGGATTTCTAGCCAATCTCAAGGAGATTGCTAGAAATGTCGGATAAAATACAATAGTGACAAATGAATTGTCATTGCAGCTGGAACCAAATGAATATGAGGTTGTGGCTGATATGATATGTTGATGCCCTCCTCTGATAATTCCCTCAAAGGAAAATGGGTTGATCCCCTTTTACTCAAAATCACTCCTCCTGATGAGTACAAGAATCTCCCTCAACACTGTCCTCATAGAATAACACGGTTTCTCTAAGTGACTATGCAGTGGGAGATGCTGAATGAGTGGCCTGATGCCACAAATCTGAAATGAAGTCCAAGAGTTGTCTCGACAGATCCTCCAAATAATAAATCAATCCTCCTCTGAGAATGCAAGTAGGGAAGAACTCTATGAGTTCCTCTGCTGCTACCCCAGCTACACAGCACCAACTTGCTACAGGAAAACGCTGCAACTGAAAGAGTAAGCTTGGCCAAATGCCGGAATGAGGAAATTCAGCTCAAATCCTATCCTCCCATGAGGAAGAGGTGGGGGATCCCCACTGGGAACACCCTCAGTGCTCAAGAGCACTGCAATCCTGCTAAACAGCCCGGATGTGCAAGTCCTTGACTTCACTATGAAATTTCTGAATCGAAGAATGTCCCAAATGAGCTGCTCCTTCGTTCTTATAAAGCAAATGAACTCTCTTTCACCATAGGTCCCACAATTAGGGTTTGCATTCACTTTTGAATGCTTTCCCTCCAAAATATGTGTTGTCTTCTCAAGCAAGCTAACCCTCTAAAGCAGCGTTGTTGACTTGGTCAAAATAGCCAACTCAAGGTGATCCTCATCATGTTCACACCATGGGGTGTTTATTTCAGCTGCTTAATTATTTATCCTTTCACACAAGGAGTGTTATTCTCCATCAAAATGGGCTAAGGTGTCTCCTTGCCCATTTTATTAATCAAAAATCAAATGTGCAACTATAATGTCCATTTTAGCTTGAGACTAAAAAATGGGGACATTATAGATTATGAGTGGTTGGTCATGCAAGTTGTGAAGAGAGGAACACTTCAGAAATTGACTAAGAGTGGGATTTGTTATCACATTTTACTCTGTTTTTGAATTTTTTTAAGAAAATGTTGACAATTCCAGTGTCAGCATCTTATTTGTAATAAACAGGGAAATCATTGATAGTGGGATTACCAGTGTTTTTATGGTTCTATAATATTTTCTGAAAAATGTGCTGACAATGGGGTTGTCAGTATTTCAGGTATAATTAATAAATAAACTATCAGTGTTAAAACAAATTTCAAATTTTGATTTTTTGAAATGCACTAACCAAGTCAATAGTAGCAATGATGTGTATTAGACGTGCCACGTTCAGTTCTAAGTTGGGAGGAATGTGTTGAGTGAATTTTTTCCGGCGCCACCAGGTATGTGGTTGTCATTAATCATTCAAAGCTAATACGTGGATGACTATTAAATCATTTACCTAGTTGTAAAATCGTTTACCTAGTTGTTAAAATATTTACCCGTATATTTAGTTTCACGTTATCACTTGTGGTTTTGGTAACTCTTGGCAAAGCCTGTTTACGTAAGTTTCTTGACAGGAATCTAGGATCAAATCTCGGTAGAAACTTTGTGTATTTCTTCCATATTTTACAGCAAATGGAAAAAACCGACAAAGCCAACTGAGCCAAGCCAAACTCGCCCGACCTCCTGGAGATCTATCCTGACATCTAGCAAGAATTTGGTGAGCAGGATGACAGGAATTTTTCCCTCAATGCATCGATTACCATGATTTTGTGGCTCAAGTATTCGCTAAGGGGTTCGATGGTCACCAAGTGGAGATAGACATAATTTATTTTCCAGTGACAGAGTATTTGATTACAGAGGCCATGACTTTGTCTTCTGACGAAGAAAGGGTTCTCATGAGTCATGTTCTAGCAGGGATCAATTTCCCATTTTTCCTAAACACAAAGTTCAAAGGAAAAAATTGGAAGATAGGGGTTCAACAAGCTCAGTTGGAGGATAAGTGAATTGGTTGTTGAGGATAACCCAGTCCTATCTCACATGTGAAGGTCGTTTCAACTGGGTAAACCGTTACCATTTTCACTTCCTAGCTCATTTAGCTGATCAAGTCCGAATGAATGTTTATTTTTATTTTCTGAAGGGTTTGAAACACATGGCCGCTCGTTTTCGAGTCAGGTCAGACCCTTCTCCTCACTTTTTTAATCATAAATCCATAATAAAACTATTAATTGAAAATCAATTTTCCAAGGCAGGAAGAACCTAGATCCATTTCTTGTTTTCGGGAGGTTTTCAACCTCTACCTCCTAAAGCTAGAAGAGGGAGGAAGAAAGGCACCAAACAGGGTATTAAAAATCATGCAGGAGCCTCCACTGAGCCAACACCTAGCAGAAAAGAGACATACATTCCCTCGTTGTCTTCTGGTCGTAAAATCCCTAAATTTTATTCTAAGAGAAGTGATAGGTTAAAAAATACAAACCCTGCTTCCATTGAAAACTTATCCTCTGATATAATTTCCCCTCATGCTCAGAAATCACCCATGGAAAAATCCCTGCAGAAAACCATTCACCAGAAATCATTATAAGAAAGCAGCTTGAATTTGAAACCCAAGTTGAACCCCTAGTTGAAGAATAACCTACACTTTCTGAAATATTTAAGGGAGGGAAGAGACCTCATACCAGGCCTACCAACAAGTTAATGTTTAAAACAAAACTAATTTCAATTCAGACCTTGCCAGAGAGGTGATTGACATGGACAATGTGCCATTGAAGAACCTATAATAAACAGAGGAAAAATTATAGGTCATAAGAAATCAAAAGATAAAGCAACCAAAGAAAAGGCCCAATGGAAACCAGGCAAAGTAAGAGGCAAAGAATGGAAAAGGTGGATGTTCTCCTAAAGGAAGCCAATACCCTCAGCTAAGAAGCTAAGGGACATTTTGATTTTTGATTATTCACTGATAAAAAAAAAAAATTTACATATAGCTGATAATGCGCCTGTTAGTGTTTTATTCAGAGAAGTGGAGAGGAGCGCTGACATTCCAGTTGTCAATGAATTTTGCAGAAAGGCACTGAAATTTCCATTGTCAGTGCATTTTTTAAAAGAAATATATTATGAAAAGCGTTGAAAGTTTGTCTATCAAAAAAACTATCAATTCAGGTAGCTAAGGACTGGAAACAACAGTATCAACGATTACAACAGAAAACCCGAGAAAGAAGGAGCTCAAACAGAACAACAATTTTGGGGGTGATTAGAACTATTTTGCAGTGAGGGACCTGTTTTGTAGCTAGGAACATGTTCTACCATCGAGGGAGACATTATGATGATACATATTTCTCAGCCTAATTTTTAGCATGATTTTCAGCAAGTAGTTTTTATTTTTGGAATGTCTTGAGGTATTTAAAAGACATTTTTCAGATGCATGTACTAAGAATATTTTCATTACTATTTTGGATTACTATAATTAAATTTTGAACTGTAATCCTGTGATTATTTGTTCTAATGTTTATATAAGAAACAAATGTAGAAGGAAAAAGGGTTGGTGTTTATTTGAAACATAACATCCTTGTGTAATATTTGAGCATCTTAAATATACACAATTTTTCATGAGCACCTGCAGAAATTCTTGCGTCATAGTTCCCTCCCTATATTGTTTATTTTAAAACTTTCTTCATGTCTGGACATATGAGTGTGCGAGATTGGGATTCATTTATGCTCCTGTTTCTTTAATTATGCATTAGTAATTGTTGTTTCATTTAAATTTAATATTTATTTCTTTCATCTTCCCTCTCAGTTCCTTAAACTTTCAAAGGAACTATTGCTACCCTGCTTTTGTGTTTTTATCATAAAATATGTAACATCATCTGACAGGGTTGGACTCCATGCCCAATGGCGTATTTCCCACATAGCCCAACCAAATTTCATCATTTCTCAGACAAATCTAGCCATAGAACTTAAATGTGTAAACCTACTACTACAGTGACCTAGAGTAGTTGAGTTTAAGGAGAGATCCCTCTCCAAGTTGAAAAGTCAGATTTCAACCTTATTGAGGTTTGAGGTTACCTTAGATTTTTTCCCTAACATGCAGGGCTTGTCTAATACATAACATGATTAGTGAAGCAAAATTTGAGACTAGAACATGTAATAAGGCTTGAGCATGATCACACTTACAAATGATCAACCACATGCCAATTAAACACTTAGCACCCAAAATCAATATGCATCCATTGAAACGACAAGAAAACAACCCTTACCTCCAAGTGTGACACTTGAGATACACTTTGAGACACAAGTGACGACTACAATAAGAAAGTGCACAATACTTTAGGAATAGGTCTAATGCATTTCTCTATGACAATTCAAACCCCTTAGTACAAGATAAAAAACCAAATTTGTCTCTTAAAGATGCGTTATAAGACACTTAATTTAACAAAATACGACACTTGGAATTCCACCTGATGTACCCTTTCGGTCTGATGGACTCCCCACCCAATTTTCATTTGTGAAGCCACACAGCTTCACTCCCTTTGTCTATTTGTATCATAGTCCAAACTAGGTAGTGCCTCTGAGGTACATTAAAACATGCTTAGTTTCCCTCCAAAATAATTTGGTTAGCCTAACTAGATCTTTGCTCAGTTGACTAGCTGTGTAGCACATATTTGGTCGTGTGTTCACAAGGTACATCAATGAACCCACTATATGTCGTTAAATAGTAGCATATGCTTCCTCACCTAAAGTGACATCCTCCTTCCTCCGATTGGTTGCTGAGGTGTCTCCATGGGTTTACAACTCTCCATGTGGAATCTCTACAATATATCATTTTCATACTTGCCTTGAGAGAAAAACATTTCCTCGTTGCCTTTCCATACTTCCAAACTGAGGAAGTAGTGCATGAGACCCATGCCCATTTCAAATTTTCTTAAAATCTACTCCTTGCAAGATCTAATCAGTTATTCATCACCAATTAAAATCAATTCATCAACATATAAGCCAATAATAACAATTTACCTCCTACCAAGATATGATAGAGGTTTGCATTCACCTCTCTTTTGGTGAGGCCCAAACTAGTAAGATAGCTATCTATCCTGGTGTACCAAGCACGGGGTGCTTGCATAACACTATATAACACTCGCTTGAGTCTACACACGCGAGACTCTCGATCAGAAGTCTCAAAGCCTTATGGTTGCTCATTGTACACCTCCTCCTCAATAAAATCATTGAAGAATGTTATTTTTACATCCATTTGGTGGGTCTTCCACCCCATCTGTGCAACAAGAGCAAGAATTGTACTAATTGATGAGTACCTTGCTATAGAAGAAAAGGTCTCCTCATATTCAATTCCTTAAACTTGAGAGTACCCCTTGGACACAAATCTATCCTTTACTTCTCTATGCTTTTGTTTGCTGCCTGCTTTACCTTGAAGATCCATCACAAACCCATAACAAATTTGTTTATTTGCCTTATGACCATTTTGTTGGGTTCACTTTTTGGTGTTTTGTCTTCGCCACATAAGCCATTTTTGCCTTCATTATCCTTTTTATACTTCCATATTCATCCATAAAATCCTTTAAATTAATCAAATCAAGTACAATTGTCATTTATTTTTTATTTATTTAAATTTTGATGAATTTTGGCTTTAAAATTAAAATTTTAGCAGAAATTACGGGAAGTTGCAACATCCCGTAATTTCTCCATCATTTTCATATGTGCATGACAGCTAAGTGAAATCCGAGAGTTGCTGGGTAATCCTTAGTGTACAAGGATGGTGAAACTCCTATCCTGCTCCTGAAAATGTTCATGGAAGTTCTTGGTCAATGATGGTCAAACTAGACCAGTTGTTCAGAAAATTCCTCGTTTTAAGCATGAAATTTGGGCATTTTCTGATTTTAGGGGATTTTTCCCAAATTTTAGTGATAGGAGTGATGAATTCGAATTGTAGCCTTTATCTAAGGTTTTCATAAATGTATTTGAATATTTTTAGTTAATTAGTTGCCAAAAAATTGTATAAATATGTGACATTTGAAGGAAGAAGACATCTATTATCTATGTTAAATTTGAAGACTTTTGCAATTTAGTGAAGAGAGTTGTTTCAGACTTTCTTCTATGTCTACTATGCTTGATGGATGATGTTTAGTCTAGTTTTCAAGTTATTCTAAGTTGGTATTCACTTAAAGTGTGCAAGCAAAGCGTGGAGGGCCCCCATTGCCAAGCACGTGCACTAGTTTCTCATTATTTTGGTATGGTTTCTAGTTTGTTGTACTTTCATTTAATTTGATGTACTTTCATTCAGTCTATTTGTGATTTACTTTGGTATCATTTGACCAAGTTATTATTGATATGCTTGATAAGGGATATTATGAGTTGACCTCTTGTAAGAGAGCTTAGTATTTCTTTCACTTTCAATAAGCTAGACTTGTCAAAGATTGCTCATTTTGTTTATGTGTGATTGAATTTCTGCAATATTCGTTAATTCATTATTTAATTCAAGAAATTTATGATATGAAGGTGTTAATATTATCACTGAAATATTTTTGAATCCATCTCCCGTAAGGGATATTGAATCTTTCTTGACAATAACACTTAAGATATCAAACTAGCTAAGTGTTAATCTTTTAGAAACTACCTCTAAACCATATATTTTGGAGTGCTTCCAAGCTTACGAAATTCCAAATTGATAATATAATTGGTGATCTAATTTATACCCTTAAATTAGACCAACACACTTCCCAAACACTGATCTTTACAATGGATTTGTATTCCTCCACCATTGCATCAACCCATATAGGTTGTTCTATTGCTTCCTCGAAAGAGGATGGCTCAATCTCTACAAGCTCAGTCATTAAAGCCATGTAGCCAGTGTACCAATCTGGTAATTGTCTCTGTCTGCACACATTTGAAGGAACACCCACATTCTCCCTCGCATACTACATAAGTCTCTCAACTTCCTTGGTTCTTTTCATGCCTTCTCTATATGGTTATGCTTGAGTGGTGGTCTCCACTCTCTGCTCCTCAATTTGTGGCCACTCTAGAAATTCTTGAGATTCCTCCTTTGGAGCTAAAAGCACCTATTTTGGTGGGATCTAAAGGTCCCACTTAATAGAGCACCGCATTGCTTTCTCCTCATCAAATTTTACATCCCTTTACACAACTGTCATTCTAAGGGATTGATCAGAAACTGAATTGGGGGCAAAAATTTGCTAAAAAATGAAAGTGTTTAGAATTGCTCGAAACTAAAATGATCGGATAGGTCTCATTGCCCTGATTCTGGCACACTTTGTTTCATCAAAAACCGACTCCGTATGAGAAAGTTAGAGCCTATTGTCCGCTTTGCCAAACAGGCGAATTTAAAAAAAAAAAGGTCAAACAAGGTCAAAGGGGTCAAATTTTCGGTTTTCCTTCGGCCAATCATGTGCTGAAAAGTGTTTAATTTTGGTTGGCCCTAATTTCTAAGCACATGTAAGTTTGTGATTTGTTTTAAACTAGTTAATGGGAAGATGACACGTGGCTAGCCTGGAGGTCGCCACGTGCCCCTCCCAAAGGCCGAATTTTGGCTATGGTAAGGTTGAAATTTCATTTTATATGTTGGAGCAAAAGGTTATGGGGAGGATCAGAAGAGGTCGGGGTCGACCCTGCGACCTCGCCCGCAACACACAAAAACCTTACCATTATACCTAAGCTTTGAGTCTTAACCACTATGGGTTTCAACACATACTTAAGGTTTAAACATTGGTAAGGCGGAAGAGAATGGGGGCTAGCATCATCGCAGACAAACATGAGATATGACCGTGGTGGAGGCCAACCCAATGCGCAACTCGCTTAATTAAGTGCTTAACCACACTTCATTAACCTTAATCGAAGTATATTAGCACTAATCCATTGTTGTTAATGCGGATTTGTTAATCGTGCTTAACGCGCTAAGCCTCAGCTAAACCACTTATCTACTAATTAATCCACACTTATCTTGGCGGTTAAATTGGCGGAGGTTGCCAAATTCAGCGCTAGATCCAATTTTATCGGGGTTAACTCGAGTTTCTCTAGTTTTGGAGGAGCTTTTCTAGGAGAAACTGAAGAAGCCATAACTTTGGCATATTTCGACCAAATTAGGCTCAGAAAGAGTCAATCCTGGATGATTTAGATGCTCTGAGCATGATGGTGTAGGTTGAAAAGGTAGAGGAGCACTTATATAAGTGATTATTCCACTCTGAAGATTAAATATGCCAAGGGTCACCAGGAGAGGAGGTCATGTCTAGATCACTTGAAGACCATTTACAGAGCTAGAAGAGGCTACTTAGGGGTTTTTGGGACTTATGAATCCAATGGAGTAGGTTGTAGAGCCATTGGAGCATTGTATGTGCATGTAATCAAATAATTGACCATTAATCCAAAGAGGGCCAAGCCATTGAAGCAGGTCTATGGAGATGTAGCCTAGGAGGGGTGAACTTCGTTATCAGCTTTGTGTTATGTGTTTGTTGTGTATTGTATTCTCTATAATTTACTTGTTTTCATATGTTTTTAAAAGATAATTTACTTAATTAATTTCTCATAAAAGACACACAAACTTGACACATAAGCCCTCTTATAACTTGCTATTTGAGATGATCCTTAAGCACACTTTTATTTAATACCAACTTGGCATAGCTACGAAGACTCTGTCAATGGACGGGAGAAACTGCCAGGATGGGAGTGACTTTGGTCAGATCTTGTGCAGGAGGAGATAAGGCGGGGTACCAGGGATGGATCTTCATCGAAGAATGAAGATGAAGAAAATTGCGCTTTGGCTGCCAAAGCTTGGAAAGGAAAAGGGAAGAAATCTTCCAAATCCGAAGCTAAAGGCAAGAAGCATGATTTGTCCAAGGTGAAGTGTTTTCATTGTCACAAACATGAGCATTTCGCCACTAACTACCCACAGAAGAACAAGAACAAGAAGGTTGCTGGAGCTACAGCTGGAGAGGCCTTAGCCTCACAATTTAAACTTGATTTCTCTTTGATCGCATGCTTGGTTTCAAGCTATATGGGATCGGTGTGGTTTCTTGATAGTGGTGCATCTTTCCATATGACGGGAGATAAGGAGTTGTTTAGTGACTTGGAGGAGAAGGACCTCCAGATGCATATAGAGATGGGCGACGATGGTCGATACAGTGCGACCGGCATTGGGACCGTTACCTTTGAGAGGGAGTCCAGTAATCTATTCTTGTTGAAGGATGTTATGCATGTTCCAGGTCTGAAGAAGAACTTGGTCTCGGTCGCAATGTTGGAAGACAAAGGTTATGATGTTGTTTTCAGTGAGGGAAAATCCTTCCTTTGACATAAAACAACGTGTCAAACCAAGAAGATAAGGGTTCGAATTAAGAATATCTACAAGCTGGAGGTAGATGGCTGCACTGCAATGGTGGGAAAAGTAGAAGAAGTGGTGAGCCGGGATGAGGGTGAATTATGGCACAGGAGATTGGCCCATGTTCACCATGGCGCCTTGAAGATTTTGCAGCAGAATTCTACTGGACTTCCTAAGGGTACTCTTGCGCAGTCAGATCAGTGCAAGGGATGTACTATGGGTAAGTTTATGAAGACCACCTTTCATGAGAAGGAGAATCATGCTTCGGTGGTCCTAGAGAGAATTCACACAGACGTGTGTGGACCTTTCTCGGTTGCTTCAACAGCAAAACATAGGTACTATGTTATATTTGTTGATGACTATTCTCGTAGATGCTGGATATTCTTCATGCAAAAGAAGAGCGAAACATTCTCAAATTTCTTTGAGTTTAAAGCATTGGTGGAGAGGGAGTCGGGGAAGTAAGTGAAAGCTCTACGAAGAGATAATGGTGGTGAATACATCTCGAGTGAATTCAAAGACTTCTGTAGCAAAGAAGGAATTCGAAGAGAAATCATAGCACCTCATAACCCACAACAGAATAGGGTCGTGGAGAGGAAGAATAGAACGATCATGGGTGTTGCACGAGCGATGTTGCATGACCAAGGCCTACCAATGCACTTGTGGGCAGAAGCATGCAACACTGCAGTTTATGTGAAAAACTGTTGTCCTCATAGAGTACTTGGCATGAGTACACCTGAAGAAGATTTTACTGGTAAGAAGCCCGATATTTCTCATTTGAAAATTTTTCGCTCATTTGTTTACATTCATGTGACAAAGGATGCCAGGAAGAAGCTGGAGCCAACTGCATAAGTTGGGATATTTGTGGGGTACACAGAAACACCCCATAATTATCGTGTGTATTTTCCAGAGAGGGAGCTACACTTGCATGCAGAGGAGGAAATTCTAGTTCCCAAAGATGAGCCTCTAGATGTGGATCAGCCACAGGAGGAGATTCATGGAGTGGAGGAGTCTTCTCTTGCAGAACCAAACATCAGACAAGGCAGAAAGAGGACCACAGAAGCTGAGAGACTGAAGCTTGATGTGGCACATAATGTAGGAGTCCCTACATCACAGCGCAGACATAGACAGTTACCTAACCGATTTACTGGATACATGGCTCTTATGAGCAAGTATATTGTGATAGAGCCATCTTCTTTTGAAGAAGCAGTGTAGGAGCCCACATGGGTAGATGCCATGGTGGAGGAGTATGACTCCATTGTCAGAAACAATGCTTGGGAGATTGTTCCAAGGCCGGTGGGAAAATCAGTTGTAGGATCAAGATGGATCTGAGTGAAGCAAGTTGCTGATGGGAAAGTCGAGAAGTATAAGGCAGATTTGTTGCACAGGAAGCTACTCGCAGTTAAGGGGATTGATTATGAAGAAACCTTTGCACTGTCTTGCGATATTCTTCCATATGGACCATCCTTGCTCTCTCAGCGCAGATGGGTTGGCACATTCATCAGATGGATGTGAAGATTGCGTTCCTTAATGGGATCATTGAGGAAGAGGTGTACATTGAGCAGCCTGAAGGATTTGAGATCTTCAGCAGCGAGTCGCATGTGTGCAGGCTCAAAAGAGCATTGTATGGGCTGAAGCAAGCACCATGTGCTTGGTACACTCGGATCGACAACTATTTCACTGGACTTGGCTTCACCAAGAGTGAGGCGGATGCAAACCTGTACCAAATTGTGGTGGAGGGTAAGCTTTTAATAATTGTTCTTTATGTTGATGATTTAATACTAACGGGTGATGAGCAGTTGATACACTCATGCAAGGCAGATCTTGCAAAGGAGTTTGAGATGAAGGATTTGGGCCTCCTTCATTATTTTCTTGGATTGGAAATATGGCAGCGGGAAGGTGAACTGTTTGTGTCTCAAGGCAAGTATGCCCAAGATACTGGAGAAGTTTCACATGCAAGGCTGCAAGCCTATTGACACTCCTCTTCCAGGAAATTGGAAAAAATAGGATGCTACATCGTCAGAGGTATTGGATGCCACTATTTATCGAGAGTTGGTGGGTTCGCTCATGTATTTATTCAATACAAGACCGGACAAATGCTATGCGCTAAACCAGCTTTCACAAGCGATGGTTAAGCCTACCAAGCTCTTTTGGAAGGTAGGCAAGCATGTCCTGAGATATCTCAGGGGCACATCTAAGTATGGTTTATGGTACAGACAGATGGATGCATTGAAGTTTTATGGCTTCACGGATGTAGATTGGGGCGGGCGGCCCGAGACGGAAGAGCACATCGGGGAGGGGGGGGCGATGTATCGGATCACGGTAGTTTCTTGGTATAGCAAGAAACAAAGATCCATGGCACTTTCAGTTCATGGAAGCGAATACATGGCGGCAAGTCAAGCTACATGTGCATGTGAGGCTATGCGGATGAGGAAGATCTGGTTGGTTTGTTCGGTTCACATTTAGATCCCTCTTGTTGGGGTGCAACAAGATGATGAGCTTAGTGGGAAGAAGTCGCCTTCACTAAGTGGGCCCGCAGGCTATTTTTGGCGCAAAGTCTATTTTTAGACTATGTCTATTTTTAGACATATGGATCATGTTCTATGAGTTGCAGGATGCTATTTGTGGATGGTTGGTCAATTCGGAAAAAATAGATGGACTTATATTTTTAGACATACTGGGCGGAATCTATTTTTAGATTGCCAGTCTAAAAATAGATATGTCGAATATTATTAGCTCTTAATAATATTTGGACTCTAAACATTATCTTATTCTCTTGGAGCACTTCGATTCAAGGTACACAGTTAATGGCCTGAGGAGGCGAAGCGGAAGAATTCTGATATTCGTGAGGGTTAAGTGGAGCTATTGCATGGATACTTCGGTTAGAACTCATGTGACGGAGTTTGGTGGAGTTGATTGAGGAGTTAATGGAGTTGTGTTCGTTTAACTAATCTAAACATAGTTGAGCTAGTTGTATGTAGTCTAGGCTGATTAATACCAGCGTGAAGAGTGGTGTGAATTAATTATTGATTAATTCACTAATTATAAACTCATTAATCAACTAAAGAATACATCGGTGCTTCGATTGCATGGGCGGAGTTTCGGTGGAGACAAATGAAGAGATAGGTGAAAGAGCGAGGTTAACTATCGGTTGTGACTATCTTTGTGCATGATGGCAACAACCGGTGATTGGAGAAGCCCATGAGGATTGCGCGGTCACAAGCCCGGGTGGTTCAAGTTATTTAATGAGCCATCCTACACCATTGATTATGCAATAGAGGCTGGCTATCAGGTGGCAGAGATTGGAGCATGTGTTTTGCTAGATCTAGCTTGATTAGTGTGTAGCAATTCGAGGTTGTGTTGAGAGCTTGTGAGGAGCTTTGCACAATGATTGTTACATGATATCTATGACATATAATATACAGATAGTTGGGGGTTTTCAGCTTTAATATTTCCCATGAAATACTGTGTTCATATGTGTGATTGTTTATGGTTTTAATGTGCGCATGCAATTGATTTTATTTCCGCATGTAATGATCAATGGTAGAAGAGATTTTGTATTGTGCATGAAGTTACAATAGTGTGTGATCAAGAGAATCTTGGTGAATAATATATCAATTATTCAAATTTCTACACCTACAGTGATACATTGTGATAATCAGAGTTGCATTAAACTCTTGGTTAATCCTATGTTTCATGATAGATCTAAACATATTGATATTCGATATCATCATATCAAAGATTGTGTGCAGCGGAAGATCATGTTGCTTCAGTACATTCCTACGGAGGATCAGGATGCAGATATTCTGACAAAAGCGCTCACCAAGAGCAAATTCGAATACCATAGAGGTAGGATCGGGCGAAGGATAATCCCTATCTTGTTGAGAGGAGTGTTGAGATTCAACAAGATGATGAGCTTAGTGAAAAGAGTCGCCTTCACTAAGTGGGCACTATGATGTATTTTTTAGGCGCAAGTCTATTTTTAGGTGTATGTCTATTTTTAGACACGGTGAGCATATTCTATAAGTTGCGGGATGCTATTTGTAGCTGGTTGGTAAAATGTGGAAAATAGATGAAATTATATTTTTAGAATATTAGGCGAAGTCTATTTATAGATCGTCGATCTAAAAATAGGTGCATGTCGATTATTATTAACTCTTAATAATAATCCGACTATAAACATCAACTTATTCTCTTGGAGCACTTTATTTCAGTATACAGATTTGGAAAATCAGTGGGCTGAAGGAATTACGCAATTCCTAGGGTTTATTGGTGGTTCATGCATGGAGGACTCAGTTAGAACTAAAGTGGCAAAGTTATGACATAGTTGGAAGAGTAGTTCATGGAGTTGTTATTCAGTTTAACTCAGTTAATGGAGTTAAACTCAGTTGAGCTAGTTGTATCTAGTCTAACTGAATGATACACTAGTGAGAGTGGAGTGAATTAATTATTTAATTAATTCACAAATAATAACTCATTAATCAACTGAACAATACAACAGTTAACTATAGTGCATTTCAGTTCCAGTGGAGACCCAGTGGAGAGATAGGTGAAAGGGAAAGATGGACTATCTGTTGTGACTATAGTGATGCATTGATTGCACCACACACACATTAGAGTTGCCAATGAGGATTGCGCAGTCAAGGCAAGGGTAATTCGAATTCATTCAGAGCTATTCTTCAGCAGGGGTTGCACGGTGGAGGTAGGCTAGCGAGGGCATAGAAGGGTGCATGGATTTATGATTTCATACATGTTAGTGTGTGACCCGATTGATTGTCTTTGAGCTTGATGTACTAAGCTTTGTATGAGATTGTTACATGATCTCCATGATACATAATGTTGAGAATGCGGCAAGATGATGGAGCTTAGTGAAATGAAGTCGCCTTCACTAAGTGGGCCCGCAGGCAAATTCTGGCGCAAAGTCTATTTTTAGACTATGTCTATTTTTAGACATACGGAGCATAATTTGGGAATTCTACTTGGAGATTCTTAAAGTATGCGACATGTCGGTAAAAATAGATGGGACCCTTATTTTTAGGACCCGGGCTATTTTTAGACTGATCTCCTAAAAATATGGAAGTCAAATATTATTTACCCTTAATAATATTTTGACTATAAACAGCAGGTTACTCTCTTGGCGCACTTCAGTTTGAGTCATGGAGGTGACTCATGCAACTGACACAAGGAATCACGTGGTTCCTAGGGTTTGATGGCATCTTGCATGGTTGGCTTCAGTTAGACTTCAGTGGCAGGAGTTTTGGAGGAGTTAACGGGACAAGTAGTGGAGTTGTGTTCTATTTGTTTTAGTTGAACTAGTTGGGATTAGTTAACTAACTAATCAACTAGATATGAGTGGAGTAAATTAAATAATATTTAATTTACTAAATATTAACTCATTAGTCAACTCAAGAACACTTCAGTTCACTACAGTGCATGATCAGTTCAGTGGAGACCAGTGGAAGAGGTAGATGAAAGGGTGAGTAAAGCTATCAGGTGGTAGATTTGTTTTGCATGAGATTTGCATTACACTTGGAGGAATTGTCCATGACAATTACGCAATCAAGGGAAGGGGATTCGAACCTTGAACCTCTTCATATACGGGCCATGATTGCGCAATAGAGGCAAGGCAATTGGCGGGGAGTTTTGAACCTCAGACTTGTTCAAAACTGAGTCAGATTGTGAGTAACTTCATGAGAGAGTACTGAGTACTTGTGAGGAGTATTGTACTTGTTTGGTTACTTGATTTCTGCATTATAATATACACAATAGCTGCGGGGTTTTCAGCTATAGGCTTTCCCCATACATACTGAGTTAATGTGTGATTGAATTGATGTGAGATTGCTTCTGTTATTTCCGCATGTGACAATTAATTGTAGAAGAAGGTTATGTGTTATGTATGCAATTCGAAATTGATATATGACCAGGTTAATCTTCGGTGAATAAGTGATTTATTCAGCTAATTTCTACATAATATATGATAGTTGGGTTTTCGGCTTAGACTCCGTTAAACAATTGTGTTATGTGCGATTGTTTTTATTTATGCTTCACATGTGTTTGAAATTAATTTTTCCGCAAAAAATTAGCAGTGGAATGATTCTGTATTTTGCAAGAAGTTAAATATTGTGAGATCAGGGGAATCTGGATGTATGCATGCTTAGTGTATATTAATTTCTACATCGACAACGATTCTCCTCCACCCATTGTTGTGCTGCTGAAGATTGAAGAGCTGGGATTATCTGTTACTCATGGTTATGGCCTCATAGAGACCACAGGAGTAGTGGTTTCATGTGCTTGGAAATCTGAGTGGAACAGACTCCCAGCCGATGAGAGGGCCCAGATTAGAGCTAGACAGGGCAGCGGAACATCATTTCGTTCTGCAGAGAGTGGCTACCTCACTACATGGTCCCCAAAACTGTGGTGTTCATGGAATCACTGCAAAAACCTTCCCCCAACAAAACTCAAAAGCTTGATCTCAAAAAATGGCTAAAAAGTTTCCACGACCGGAGCATCAGTCGAACAACGAGAGCTGCGCGAACATGAGCAATGTGCTATCCTTGAGACGCGGAAAGTTAGAGCTCATGCACTGGAACATGAAGGGCAAGAGCTCTGGCCACTGGCCCTTTTCCATGATGGAGGCTGTAAGCTCGAAAACGGTGTCACAAAGCTTCTTGACGATGCTCTTGGCCTCCTCCCTCTGGACCTAGACGAGGAGATGGGCCTTGATAGCGATCTTCGTGGGCAGTGCCAATTGGGGCCATATGTATGTCTCATCCCGTGTGATCTGCTTCCTTAGGAGAATCGCGGCCATGGCTCGGATTTCCACCTGCTTGCATGACTGCGGGACATGGACAAAATTCAGGGCCAAAGCATCTGGATGCTTCTCCTTGCAAATGTTGAACGACGCCTTCACCTGGCCTCTTTGCTCATTGCCAGCACTCATGAGGTGCGTTATTAGGGACTCAAACACCACCGATTCTGACCCCATCACTTCGTTTATCTGCGCCTCCACCTTTGCAGTTATTATCATGGTGCCCTTGGATTGATCTATTGTAGCTTTTTGGATTGGATCGATCTCTCTCCCAATTCTGAATTACTGCTCGGCCCGCTTGCTGGATGATAGCGCTGCCGCCGCTTAATTGAATTATTATTATTTTTTATTAAGATTATTTTTATTAAGTTATATTTATTTTATTAAAAAATATTAAATATTTTTCAAAATTTAAATATTAAAATAAAATTATTTTTCTTAATTGTATTACAGGAAATAAATAAATGATTTTCCCAAATCTTGTATTCTTTCGGTGTGCCTTTGCACTGTTTACTGCAGCTAATAATTGAACCCAAATTTCGTCATCCCTTTACCCAATTTGAATTTAACACGTTGCACTGAAACTGTTTTGCTTGCGTCACTGCGGAGGGACCTCAGGGTATGGCTCGTTCATCGGCCTTCTACCCTCCCAGTAAATGTGAAGTTGTTGATCTCGGTCAAAGCACACACGATGAGGTCAACTACAGGGGCATCGTTTGGTTTAAATAACATGCTTGTTTGTGCTTGGAGGTCACCGTTGATCTAAGATCAATAGAGACCGCAGCCTTTGATATGCACGGGAGTTAACACAAAGTCCACTCCTTTAGTGTACCTTTGAATCCTTAGGAACAAATGCTAATTATAAAATTACCATTATAAATTACTAAATAACAAAGTTTATAATAATTATTAAATAACAAAGCTTATAATTATGCTGTAAAGCGTCACTATTTGAAAACAACTCTCCTAAATGCCAGATGTATTATTATACATCATTGATTTAGATGTTAGATGATTCAAATGTTGTCTAGCCTTAGATTGAAAACTGTTATTAATCAGTTACACTATCTCACCTACATTATCTCACCACCGTGCTCGACCAACATTCAAAAATTTCGCAGTGTGCTGATAACTGAACCACGCGAGAACATTCAAAGATTCAATCAAGGGCCGCGCCGATTTAGCCCAGGATTTATGACCAACGCCTGTGTTTGTTAAGAGGTAGGACTCTATGTACTTTCATTGGTGGGGTTTAACGCTACTGAGGGTTTGTAGGCATTCTGTTTGATCTCCATGGATGTAAGATGGATTCCATTGCTTTTGTCTGTGGTATGCCTAATATCGCCATTGAAAGTACTCGTTTCAGCCTATGAACCGGTGTTTTATGAGCCCTTCGACGAGCCCTTCGAAAGGAGATGGATTGTATAAAAAAAAGACGATAATAAAGGTGTGTGGAAGCACGAGAAGAGTGAAGATCATGAGGATTATGGTCTCCTTGTGAGTGAAGCGGAAAGAAAGTACGCCATAGTAAGAGAATTACCAGAGGTCATTGACCCCAAATATGGGTCATTGGTGTTACAGTATGAGGTCCGCTTACATAATAGATTGGAGTGTGGAGGTGCTTACTTGAAGTACCTTCGACCCCAAGAGAGTGGATGGAAACCAACAGAGTTTGACAATGAGTCCCCCTTCTCCATTATGTTTGGACCAGATAAATGTGGAGCTACTAACAAAGTACACTTCATCTATAAGCACAAGAATTCAAAGTCTGGGGAATACGTTGAGCACCATCTCAAGTATCCTCCATCTACGCCCTTTGACAAACTGACTCATGTTTATACAGTCATCTTGAAACCCAATAATGAAGTGAGAATTTTGATTAATGGAGAAGAGAAGAAAAAGGCAAATCTTCTCTCCGGGGATGATTTTGAGCCTGCTCTTATCCCACCTAAGACAATTCCCGATCCAGAGGATAAGAAGCCAGAAGATTAGGATGAGAGAGCAAAGATCCCTGATCCTGATGCAAAGAAGCCTGAGGATTGGGATGAGGATGCACCAGTGGAAATTGAAGATTTGGAGGCTGAGAAGCCTTAAGGATGGTTGGATGATGAACCCAAGGAGATTGATGATCTTGAAGCTACAAAGCCAAATGATTGGGATGATGAGGAAGATGGAGAATGGGAGGCACCAAAGATATCTAATCCCAAGTGCGATGAGGTACCTGGATGTGGTGAATGGGAAATACCCATGAAGAGTAACCCTGACTACAAGGGCAAGTGGTATGCTCCAATGATTGACAATCCTAACTACAAGGGTATCTGGAAGCCACAACATACTCCCAACCCTGACTCCCAACCTTGACTTCTTTGAACTGGAAAAACATGACCTTGAACCAATAGCAGCTATTGGTATTGAAATTTGGACAATGCAAGATGGAATTTTATTTGACAACATACTGATTACATGAGATGAGCTGGTTGCAGAGGAGTTCAGATCAGAAACATGGAAGGGAAAATTTAGCATAGAAAAAGAAAAGCAGAAGCTGGAAGATGCAGATGATTCTCTGCCAGGCGGGCACTCTGGTTTCAAGAAGAAATTTTTTGATTTCCTCTACACAATAGCAAACATCCCATTCTTGGATGCATACAGGTTGAAGATTGTTGATTTAATTGAGAAGGGTGAAAATAAACCAAATTTGACAATCGACATTTTGGTGGCTATTTTGGTGGTTCCACTAACATCGATTTTCATGCTTCTATTTGGTCGTAAGAAACAACCTGTTCAAAAGGTGGAGTTAAAAAGCAAGCTTGATTAGGACGGTTCTACTTCTGAGATTAATAAAGAAGGTTCATATGGCGCAGCAGAGAAGGAAAAATCTGGAGATGAAAATGAAACAGAAGGAGAAGGTGTAGCCCCCCGCCAAAGGAGATTAAGGCATGAGACATAAATTCTGGTTTATGGAGAAGAATGTTGACAGTGAAGTTCACTGCATGTGATGAACAGATCTGTTAAATTTATTCATCCGTTTTTATAAGTCATAAGTAGATTAGGAGGAACGTTCAATCCACATTCACTGCATGTGATGAACAGATATGTTAAATTATTCATCTGTTTTTTCTCACAAGGTTATTAATATGATTTGCATTTTAAAAATGTTCAACAATATTACAAGTTTAGCTAGTAATATAGTATTTTAATCTGTGCCCACTCACACTTAGTTGATCATCTTTGCATGGTTCTGGAATACTAGCGTAGCTCCTTGAACTATAAGCATAGTCCTTTCATGGTCACTTTACTGATCCATCTTAATATGATTTAGTCCATTTTGACAGATTTGACAATCAACATTGAGATTTTTTAACTATAAATGCACAAAGCATCATAGCAAAACCATGTTAAGTTCCCTCGATGGTTCTAAGACATGTCTATGGAGAAACAACTTGAACAACAAGATCATGATAGGTGGGGCCCTAACACCCTGGTCACATGTCTATCATTAGGGTTCAAAATTTGATAAGTTCCCTTGATGGTTCTTAGACATTTCTATGGAGAAACAACTTGAACAACAAGATCATGATAGGTGTGACCCTAACGCCCCAGTCACATGTCTAGGGTTCAAACTTTAGTGACAATCCTTGGCATCACACATAGGGATTGTCTAACCGGAAATGAGTGGTGTATATAAACGAATTTTATGCGAATCGAATGATTTGATTAGGCTTTAGCGGCTCCCCAGCGTTGAAGAGGCAATCATCAGGCAGTCCGCATAAAGGTTTCTAGATTTATTACCTTTACTGACACAAACCAACTCTATGTGCTAAATATCCAACTCTCAACCGAGCATTTACTTTCGAAAACATAAAAAGTGGGCAACTTTATTTAGAATATTGCGCTTATTTTAGTAAAGTAAAATAATTGACCTCGGTTATATCTTTCGGATCCTGGAATATTCAGTAATCCACTTCAGGCAAGTGGAAAAATTATCCAAAAAAATCATATTCAGTCACATTCAGTCACACACATATTCACTATGTATTCGAGGCATCCCCAAAAAATATATCTGAGTATTAAATAAAGCTCATATATATCGGCTTTAATGGTGATGTTTCCCTTGACGAACCTTCTCCAATTGCATGAGTTATGTGGCAGGGATGTTCATAGGAACATCCGTGTAAACCTGAAAAATTTAGGAACATCGGCTTTGTTGCAAAATTTAATCACGTAAGCTTGTCTCTACATTTCCCTATTCACGTATGAATATAATGTTTCCATCTATGGAAAAAGGATAGAATTGTTTTTTTACTCGTGGAGAGTTTTTAATGGAAATGGATGTGATGGGTGTTTTTGTGTTTTATTATTAATTTAACAATATTTTTTTCTTTTATAATTAGTGTAGATTCATCTTAATCATGGATCTAATAAAATTTTAGATGGATCAAAATTTTCCGATGTAATTTTTTTTTTAAATACAAAAAATAATATGTAATTTTTTATTATTTAACATGTACATTAAATCATTTTGTCACACCACATTACACTGTTTTTATTTTATTAATATATTTTTAAATGTAGTTAATATTAATTCATATTAAAGTATTTTATTCATAGCTCATATTTTATTCTATACAACACTAAAATATTTTCTTTTAACATTTTTTTATAAATATATATAATTATAAAATATTTTTGAAAAATATAAAGGATAACATATTTTTAACTTCTTATTACTTTACATGAAATTATATATATATATATATATATATATAATGATTAATATTGTTTTTCTATTTAAAAATTAATTTATTTTTATTGTAAAAATGACACATATTTACACATCAACTTCAGAGTGTATTATAGAATAAACCTTTAGACTTAATAATCCTGAAATTATTTCAATAAATAGAATATTAAAACTTATATATATATATATGTAATTTGAAAATTATTTCTTCTAGTTGGAATTTTTAGAAGAGTAATTTAGAGTAATTTTTGGTTGGAGGCACTTCTTTCACATTGCTACAATATTCAATGTCTAACAACTCAAGGGTTGTAATATTTCCAAGTGTTGTGCTGGAGCTCGTCAAATTTTTGAAAACTCCGAAATTTAGAGTTTTGAGTCGAAATAAATTCCCAAAAGATTTTTGGAAGCACTTGCAAGCTGAAAGCATAACTCAAGTTAACGTACTGGAGGTTTGTGAGCATTCCAAAAATTCTTGGCAGCGATCTCTTGTGGCGGAAACAACGATATAAAGTCGATATAAAGTCAAGTATTTCAAGGAGCTCAGATTGGAAAATTCTTCCGGCAAACTTACTTTTGAGCGAGACTCCTTCTAGGTATGAATCATTGTATATGGAAATCTTTCGCTGGTGCTTGAGGTGCCCTGTGGACTTGGGAAATTTTGAAAAGGAGGAAGCCCCGATTGTTAGCTCTCACAACTTAAGAAGGCTCTGCAATGTTTGCGTTTCATTTATCATGAAGACTCAAATAATTATTTTCATGTCCCAAATTCTCCCACTCTGTTTGCGTTTTATTTATCATGAAGACTCAAATAATTATTTTCATGTCCCAAATTCTCCCACTCTGTTCCCACGCAGAGTAGATTTGTAACAACACATAAAATATTATATATTTGGCTCAATCAAAGTAATGAAGGATTTACTTCATCCAAGTGAATGGGGATTACCATATTTAACGAACTCTGTTTGTGTATCAGTATGATTTGAACTACCAGGTGCACTTCATAGTACTAGGGGAATAAACTCTGTTCTATTCGGACTTAAGGAGACCTTCTTAGTGATTGATTTTCTCTTAAAAATAATCACTTAATTCTTCTTCTAGAAGAACTAGTGTTTCTCCATATTAGGTATAAAACTTTCAAGTATGTCATTCTTTCCTTTCACAAGTTTACACACATCAAAGTTTTAGAATATATAACATCTACAAGTGACTGGCATTATGGATCATTGTGGACCTCTTGTATTGACAATTTTAAGTGAGGTATTCCAATTTCAAAAGGATACATATAATGGAGTTTGGATTTAAAAAACCAAATTTTCAATTTTTTTATCCAAACAATTCTCCAAACTCATAATTTTTTTTAAATAAAATAATTTATATTTATAAGTTAAATATTCAATTAAATCACATATGTTTTCCTCTATACTACTCTTTTCTATGTAACTCCTTTACAGTGTTTGTAAATATAAACTATTGATCAGAAAGAGTAGTATTTGTTGAAAAGATAAAAAATAATCTTAGCATCGAACCCTTGCTGATGCGGACAACAGGAGTAAGCAAACCGAATAACCCGAAGCGGAACCCATGGCTGTATGCATTTAAGCAAGCAAACAACAAAGGTAGAAGCAGGATCAGTTGTTTCAGATTCCTTCCGGCCAGTCAAATCATCAGAGTCCCAGCTATTAGCTATGGCATTGAAGAATTTAGTAGCCAAAGTGAAGAGCTTCAAGGTCCCGACTTCCATCTCTGAGGCCAAGGGATTGATAAAGTTGAAGATGCCATGGCAAATAACGGGCGTTTGTGCAGACCCCGATTACAAGCCTGCCATTTATGATGTGCTCGATTACCGTCCCAATTACCGTTCCCCTTCCGCCCCTGTTCGCGCTTACGTTCCTTCTTCAGAGCCGGAACACGTTTTTGACATCAAGTATTTTCCCCGAGACTGCAGGAGGAATTTCAAGGACCGGAAAAGGGTTGTGCTCAGCAAGTCCCAATTGGAAGAGGCCCGGACGCAGAAGGAAGAAAAAGTGTTCTTCTTTGAGGGGGGAGATGTTTTTCCTTCCAGCTATGTCATGAAGACACAGATCCTCGAAGATGACGAGCTGTCCGGAAAGGGATACGAGTAGTGGAAGGAATAATCAGGCATGCAGGTTCATTATGCTTTTCTTTTTATCTCCTCTGGCTCATCTGCGCTTTGTCTGTTTTAATTTGGATTAATTATGGATCTGCTTGGTAACGCAGAGAACCTTTTCAATATGAAAACTCAAATTTGTTGCTTATATGAATCTGCCGTTTGAAATTTTTGGAACCTTTGAAATAAGGTATTTATTGTAGCCACTTATCAATGGGTGGATAGATTCTGGTATCCGTGCCTTTGTTGTATTTATATTGCTATGTTTTTTAGACGAATGGATTGAATTCACAGATACTTTCGATATTTTGAACATACTAAAAAAAAATGTTTATCAGGATTTTTTAATCCTTGGGAGCTTTGAACCCCAGCCCTGTGTTAGGGGATGATTCCATGAGATTTAATATTTGAACATCTGCCTTGAATGTTGAGTGCGTTAATCATCAAGCCCTGGGCTAATCCCCGATTTCACAAACACGCATTATAATGTAATAGAGATTGCATTTACTTAATTCAACTATGCGCCTCACTCCCTCTCTGGAATTGCTCCCACTACCCAGAGCTCCAATTCTTCTGGAACTGCTTTGATCCTGGAATATTTTGGAAGGGCCGCTCCTGCTCCTTGCTCTCCAGTCTGGTCTGCTCCACGGAAGCATGGAGGATATTGTATTTCAATTCAGCAGGATATCCCACATAAAATGTACATTTAAAAATACAGACTACATGCTTTATTACTTAGGCTTCATATGGGACAAATAGGGCTTAGACTCACTACGATCCTTGTAAAATTCCGACCTTTATTAATCTGGAAAAGAACACTTGTTCTGTTCAACCGTAAATAATTTTTAGAACCAATCATTCAATTTCCATTTCAAAGTGGCTCGCTCATTACTTTTCTGTGCAGGCAGGAAGACACGAAGTTCTCTTTAATCAAATTTTGTCAACGTCACCTGCTATGACCCTTATTTTCCCTCAGCCTAGTAACTTATTTTTCCTATTTTGGATATTAACAATAAGCAATGTTGCAATTCACAGGCAATAGCTATGCTTTATCTACCTTATCATTGGACTCGGAGCAGAGTTTGTAAGTCCTATCAGCCCAAGATGCCATGCAAATCACACAAGGCACAATTGTGAGTTCTACGCCATTGTTCAAGCAGCGTGCCAGTGGGGGCATTATATATTGAAAAAGGAAATGACAGTACCCTAAAAGCAGAACCCATTTCAGTTTGTCTAAACCCAAAGTAAGATGCAAAATACACATCATTTTAAATGGATGACACAGCTACCATAGTTCCTTTATGTTATCAAATGTAAGCACAGATCGACAGTCCTTTTGAGCTCTGCTTAAATCATCTTTTTGTCAGTTCCCTACTAACTATATTGGGAAAGGAAATGATAGTACACTAAAACCATAAGACATTTCAGTTTGTATCAACCCTAAGTAAGATGCAAAATACACATCATTTTGAAAGGATGACATAACTACAATAGTTCCATTAGGTTATTAAACATAAGCACGTATCAACAATCCTTTTGAACTCTGTTTATGTCATCTTTTTGTCAGTGCCCTGCTAATTATCCTAAGTACTTGTGGACATGAGATTGGTCCGTAATCGAAATTCTATGAAATTGATCCACTTTTCTGTAATATCCCAAAATTGGGAGAGCAGCAATACAAGACATAAAACTGGAGATTATGCAGAATATCAATAGATCAACATATGAGACAACCATAGAGGCATTCCATTATGATTATAACAGCAAAATAGGTACAAAGTCTTGAGGAAGAGATCACTCAAGTTGGGCAAACAAGCCTCCCATGAAAGCATACACCTAAATCTGAAATGTTGTTAATACATGAAATACATGAATGCTGTCTATAATGAGAGAATAGCAGCTGAAAGATAGAAATATATATTGCTGCTGATACAATGCTCCAAAAATGTTAGGACTAGAGATCTATGCTCAAAAACAGATTTTTAAGACAACCCAGAAAGGGTTTCTGGAAATACACCCTATACAAGAATAGCAGATATGGCCCTAGGGTTGAATAATCACTGCAACTGAATCACTGATAGGAGGTGGCTGATCTGATATATGAGATGGTTGATCCTCCTCCAATAGATCTCCTAAATGAAGGGCTGATCCCCACATAGGAAATCCAAACACTCCAAATAGGGCAATAAACCCATTGCTGTAGCTGCTCTCTAAAATAACACAGTCCTTGAGGGAAACTGCGTTGTAGCTGATGGTAGCTACTTCGCCTCCTGCCAAATATGAAAATGATGCTCCAAGGACTTCCTCACAAGCCTCCCAGATGAAAGGATGAACCCTCCAATGGAAAACAAGCTCAGAAATGGGGTTTTACAACCCTCCACTGCTACACCCCTGTAACACAACACAGATCTGGAATAAACTGCGTTGTAAAAGAACACTGAAGCTTGGCCAAATGCCAGATAGTGGTAATGCAGCTCAAGATAACCTCTCCTGAGTAGGCACTCTAAGTCCCCCGAGGATGAGGGTGGGATTCCCGCTCGAGAACACTTTTGTGCTAAACAGCACAAAAAACCCTGCTAAACAACAAAAGCATGCATAGATATGTCACATGACAAATCCAGATCTAAAATGGTCAAAATCAATAATACAAATTCTTGTCTTCTAATGCTGCCATCCTCTTCCTTTTATGCTTGGTGAGCATCCTCACCCTGGGTTCCACTCATTAAAGGAGTTACTCTCATGCATACACTCCTCCTAAATGACTGCGCTGTCCTCCATTAAACTTCCATGATCTCCGTAACAATGCTGTTGACCTGCTCAACATTGACCTAGTCCACATGCTCTAGCCCCTTTTCACACCTTAGGGTGCTTTATTAAGCTCAAATGATGATCCACTTTCGCATGAGAGGTGGTTTTATTCTTCATAAAGAGATTTATGGTTCTCCTTACCCACTTATTCACCTATCTAAGTGACATAACAAAACTTTAATATTCTAATTAGCTGCAAGCTAATTTAGGAATATTACAATACTCCCCTCCAAAATGTTGCTTGTCCTCAAGCAACTGCAAGGATACTGCAAAACCTCTAATGGATATGTCTCCTCCCAAGTATACGAGTTAGCCTTTGGTAAGGATATATGGAAAAAGTTATATGTTGTCCATTGGCCTCCTTAAGGCATGAGAGATGGTAAATGTTGGGTGCCTCAATCTCAATGAGAAACTCCAATCTCCATGCTATCAGCCAAACAAAGTGAGCCATCCTTGGTAGCTCATAGAAACAATCACCAATCCCCTGCTTTTGCAATGTGTAGGGGCTGCATGGCTGAAAATGAGAGATAAAATTGTTCAACTTACGCGGTCTCTCTCTCCATTTATGATAAATTTGGAACTGCTGATCTTGGGCTGCAATAATATAGTCCGCATGAAGCCAAAAGGTACTTGGAATCTCATGATCCCACTCCTTGGTTCTAGGAACCTTTCTTGCCCAATCCATCCCACATATAGTGAATAGATTTCCATCACCACAAGGGCTCCAAAAGAAAAATGGACTAAGTGTCACATGACATACTGGACGGTGACAATAGTCTCTCAAGTGAGACCAGCGCTGTTCTGCTTCTTGCTATCTCAAAACATGATATGATAAGTGGTCATCCAACCACTTGCTTGCTGCCATAAGCTTCTCAAAAGCTTGAAAATAGTAGAGGACATTAGGTGTTGGCTGAATATGAACCAAGCAAAACAAGTCTTGCCCAAAGTCCTCTAGAAAGTGGCCAATCCCATTACTGAATGTAGTCCCAAAAGGACCATGAAATCCAAATAGAGGCTTGCTCTCTTGTGGAGCAATGTGCTGCAAATGTATGGTAAAGGAATGTACATACATTGTTAGTTGATCAATAAGTATCAAAACATAATCTTCATCATATATTGTAGGCAAGTTGGTGAAGAGGTCCATAGATGAGTCTTCCCATCTCTCCATCAAAGGGGAAACCTCTGTAACAACCTTGCAAGGTGGTTGCTTTCCTCCTCATACATCAAACAAGCTACATATCTTCTGATATGTTGGGGCACATCTTCCTTGAGATCCTTCCAATAGAATCCCTCCATGATGGTGTGATAAGACTCAATGGAATCTACATGTCCTGAAAAGAGTGCCTCATATGCTGCATGTAGAATCTCCTTCTTGAGCATGGAGTCTCTAGATCATAGAAATAAATGACTCCATCAACCACTCTATACCGCCCATCTATCACTTGCCCATCAAGAACCTTATATGTGAAGAGGTTCTTGGAATATTCCACCAATAGTTGGGACTCCCAATATGGATCTATGCTCCCCAACAATGACAACGCTGTTGAAATCTGAAATGAAGCACCTGTCACATCATAGCTCGCCTCTTTGACATGCTCAATGCCAAAGCCACATGTTGGAGTACTCATGATTACTTGGGAGCGGGAGCAGGAGCGCCATTTTCAAAAGCTCCCGGTCTGGAGCGTTTCGGAGAGCGCTTTTTTTAAATATATATATTTTTTATATTTTGATGCATATATGTCAACAAAAGCATGTAGAATGATGAATTAGACATAAAAAACATAAAAATATAGATTGAATCATATAACATCAATCATCTAGAAGTTATAATCTTCATAAACCACACCCACAAGTTGGAAACATACAACATGTTGACTCTCGAGTCTCGCGAATCATCAATCTGAAGGTTTCAAGCTTTCAAAATTAAATATATAACATTTATCATCATTGATATATAACATTTATCATCATTGATTCATTGATTTCAAATTTCAATATATAACATTTATCATCATTGATTCATTGATTTCAAAATTCAATATATAACATTTATCATCATTGATTCATTGTTCACCATATAACTTTCATGAAGCATCATATTCATAATTCATAATGACTTATAAACTTATAAATGCCAACTTCAAAGTTTCACCTTTCAAATTCAAACTTCAAATTTAAATTGTCATTAAATATGAAAGAGTCAAGTTTCAACTGTTCAACAGTTATAAAAGATAAAAACTACTAGAAAATAGAAAAGACTAGTAAACAACAAATCTATTTTATCTATTGGTTGGCCCCTTGCCACGCCCACGAGAAATGTCTAATTTGTGAGAACCCTGAGGCAATGGTGGTCTTCTAGTACTCTCAGGAGTACCATGTCAACGACCATGACTAGAAGGCAGAGGGAACCGTGAGGATGTATGTGGAGGTTGAATCTGCAAAGGAACAATAGTTGGATATCGAGCACTGGCACTGGCACCCGCACTGCTACTGGATGGTGGTACTGGCCTTGTGTGTGGTGGTGGCATGGTTGTTGATGCTTCATCATCATCCCTCAAAAGTTTTGCTTCCAATTCTTCCATATGTACAGTGTCGTTCTCCAGATTATCATCCTCTAGGTTGTTGTCCCAGACTTTATATGATTGATCCTCATATGCCCGATCACAGTAATGACTCAAAAACCTCAAGTTGTACAATGTAATGCACATAAACCAAGCTTTCAGCTCGGTTTTCATTCAGACTGTTTCTTGTCACATTATGCATGAAGTTGTAGGTGCTCCAACACCTCTTTGTAGAAGAAGTATTCACAACTTGTGAGAGAACTTCTTTTGCCAACTTTGGCAAAAGTCCCATGCCACCATATGCTTCCCACCATGTGGGAGCATCAAATCTGTCTTTGTCTTCCATTGCATGGAAAGAACCAAAGTTACCAGTGCAACTGAAGTATCTGCCTAATTCAAGGCACAATCTAGCACACTCCTCCCTGTCGG
Organism: Pinus albicaulis; assembly: GCA_034641835.2. Taxonomy (NCBI): domain Eukaryota; kingdom Viridiplantae; phylum Streptophyta; class Pinopsida; order Pinales; family Pinaceae; genus Pinus; species Pinus albicaulis. Next base: position 1,222,271,678 of record CM076575.1, on the reverse strand, counting down.
GGACCAACTTGTCTAATGCCTTCATGTACCCCTCTTGTACCTCTGGATCTGTGTGAGGTTTGATCCTAACCCCACCTCCAGGTGCAAGTTGGCCCAACCAAGATGGAGAGTAGTATTTTGGCATAAGGATATATGCCAAGGCATGTAGTGGAACATTGAGTTTATTCCACCGTGCACACACACAGTTTTAAATCATTGCATACAAGTTGGGATCATTATCCTTAACAACATCTTTTATTTGCCCCAACATGCTATCCATCTGCTCATAAACCTCCCCAATCACTGGTTTATATGTATTTGAAAAACGAATCATGTGATAAATGGGCTTGGTGAAATTCAAAATTTCCCTCACACGTGCCCAAAACAAAGGATCAAGGGCGGTCTCCTCCACATGTTCAAAACTTTGCCTGTCAACTATTGTCGCTGCCCTGTCCTTTAATACCTGCTAGTGTGGGCTTGATACGATTGCTGCCAATGACTCTTACCTTCAAAAGGTGCTTGAAGGTGAGGTAATAGCTAGCAAATCTAGTCTTTGCTATCTTCAACAACTCCAATTTGGAGTGAGTACAGAAAAGCCCATGGGTATTGCTATGATTTGTAATAAATCTTATCATTTTTTTACCTCTCTTGTACAAATCACCAAGCCATTTGAATTAAGGTTGTTTGTTTTTAATGATATCATGCATCAAAAGGTTCATTGTGTGAACCAAACACCCAGACCAAAATATGTTGGGGTATTTATCCTCAATAATTGCTCCTGCTGCCTTACAGTTAGCAGCATTATTAGTGATGACTTGGATGACATTGTATGGCCCAGTATTTTCAATTATTTCAAGTAATGGTTCTGCAATGTTAATGCCGGTCTTGAATTTGTCTGAATAATCATATGTTGAAAGGAATATTGCACCACTAACCGACACAGCCAGAACACTTATCAATGGCTTTCCTTTTACATTGGTCCATCCATCAGATACAATGGACACCCCATGCTCATTCCAAGAATTTGTCATTCTAGCCAAAGAATTATTTATTTTAGCTTTTTCATGATCAAGTCCCACGATTCTGGCCTTGTCATACGCAGGGCTCTTGTATCCTTTGGGGGCATCATTAATGGTAGAAACCATTTCATGCCAATAATGTGAGCGAAGAACATTGAATGGCACCCCACATGCATATAGAAATCGGAAATTTTTTGAATCCACATCATTCCTACACCCTTCGTCAAGGAAATCGGATATGGTTCTACGCCTTAAGGAGATGTTTGGTCCAGGTGTGCCTCCATATCCATTGCCATGGGTGGAAGTTGATGGACTTCTTTGTCCATGATGTGATGGACCTGATGGTGTATAAGAATCAATGAAACCCCTAGATCTTTTAGATCTCTGTAGGGCAACCTCCTCTTCCTTTCTATATTTCTCTCTCTGTGTTGCTGGCACACTGACACAAATTTTGATTCCTAGATTTTTGTCTCCATCCCCTGGCATTTTCCCACAAAGGTGCCTTCTGGCACGGGTGTATGAACCTGTGTATTCTTTATTGCAATGGGGGCAAAGAAATTTAGTGGTTCCACCACCTTTCCCTCCTTCCTGCCTCTGAACATATTTCCACAATGGTGTTTGACTTTGGTCTTGTCTAGTTGGGGTCTCTGTGGCCTCATGTTCTCCACTCTCCCCTTCCTCCTCAACATACTCCTCCTCTTCAGGATTTTCATCAAATCCACTATAACCCACTTCTTCATCCTCCTCTTCTCTAATCGGCCTCTTTCTTCTACTCTCCAACACCATTATTACAAAGAAAGGAACCAACATGAAGAAAATCCCTAGCCATATAGCCATGATGTTTCAAGTTTCAAGTTTCTAGCTTGCAAAAAAAATGGAGGAATGCCAAATGGGAATAGGAAATGCAACATAGGAAAAAAAGAATTCAATTTTTCACTTTTCAACACACTAAAATGCAACATTGAGAAAAAAATCAAGTTTTCATTTTTGAACAACTTAAAAATGATTCCTAGAAAATAAAAAACTAGATTAGAAGTCCTACCTCTTTGTCCTGACTCCTGACTCCTTCAATCCTCCTCTTGCTCTCTTGCAGCTTGCTCCTTGCTCTCTCCTTGGCACTTTCGCTCTCCAAGCTCTCTTGCTCTCCAACTCTCAAGCTCTTGCTCTCACTCTCAAACTAAAACAATGAAAAACAAATGAGGAGGGTGGGCTTTTATTTACCCAACCCCCCCTCTCTCCCTCTCCAAAAAAATCGGAAATTTGACGTCCAATTTTTTTTAAACGTCCTAGGGAGAAGTAGAGCGAATGCTCCCCGATCGCTCCTTGCATTAAAAAAATGCTCCCGAACTTTTTTTTTTCTGCAGGGGCACTGTGAGCGTTTTATTTTTTAGAGTGACAATGCAAAGAATTAAAAAATGTTCTCGCTCCCGAGCGCTCCTCAGCTTCCGAAAAACAGGAGCGTTTTGTGTTCGAAGCGCGTTTCCCGAGCGCTCCCAAAGAGCTCTTGAATGGAGTTCGTTTTGGGAGCGGATCGGGGGGTGGGGGAAACTTCGTAACCTGGGAGTACCAAGCAATCTCATTCTTTGCTACCTCCCTTGTACCGGATCTTGCCCAAGACAAGATTGAAGTACATGGAGGTCAACCTCCTCTTGAAAGGTATTGCCCATCCAAAACTTCCATGGTTTGGCCAACACATACAAGAGTGTCAATAACCTCTTGTCCTATTCAGAAATATTCCTCATGTGTGGAAGTATCATCTGCTGCTCCAAGGCTATGGAGTAGCCCTTTGACACCATGCTCATGCCATCAAAGATTTCTGAATCATCATTTTTCAACGCAAATAGTTGAGTGGGAGATAGCAATGTCCATATCAGAAAATTGCTAGCTCTCCTCTCCTTTGATCCCATCAAAGGTTCTCTAGGTTGTGCTAGCTCCTCCCAAGGCTCCTTCCTTAGCCAAATATATCAATGATTGTTAAATTTGGACAACTAGGTCCAAACTCCATGTTATGATGCTCAGATTAAGAGGCTAATATTTTTGTTGGATTCCTCTTTCCGAGAGGTGTAAAATCCATATAAAATATGTCTTAATCCGATGAGCAGAACTTATATTTTGAATTTATTATTTTTAATAAATTATATGTGCAAGGTCGGCCAGTTTTGTAATGTAGGCTCGCATGCCCAACAGATGTGTCACATACCCTCATGATGGATATATATAACACAGAAAGTTGAAAATTTGAGAGAATTTCAACACAACACAACTCTCACATCTTCCTCTCTCATCCTAAAGAGTACGAGCCATCTCGGAGGGATCTAATTCCCCGTGGCCCACACGTGGGAAGGACGAAGAGGACCTCACACACACTCTGCCGGAGCTCAGAGGAAAGCACTTTCCCCGCCTAGGTTTCAGAAGTTTGACCAGCGTTGACTTTGGTCAACGCTTGGTCCAATCAAGCTGAAATTTGGTGGAAGGTTCGATTTATGAAGGCCGTACTACCTGGCACAAAAATCGAGGTCAAAGGGTTGACCGTTTTGCTGCTGCGTTGACTTTTAGCTTGCTGCCCCTGCGTTGACTTTTCAGGACAGCGTTGACTTTTGCAGAGTTGACTTGGGTTGACTCATCTACCGATTGGAGGGTTGTTGTGACACATGCTGGGCTGGCTGACCAAAGGAGTCTTTGCTGGTTGAAGCATCCTGTTGACCGCCGAAACGAACACACACATTTTTCTGTTTCTGATTTGTCTTCTGTAAGATCTGCTTATATGTTCTATCTGCATTTTGCTTAACTACTTGTATGATTGCTGTGAGAAAAGTGAAATTGCTCTTAGCATAGAACATCTACAAAACTTTACATGGTATCGGAGCCGAGGTGAAGACAAACTCTATCTATAGCAATCATCATCGAAGGAAATGGGTTCCACTAGTCTTGAATTCAGGGAGAATGACAAGCTGACTGGAAGTGATGACTTCCATGCCTGGAAGATGATATTAGATCTCAAATTGGAAGATCATGATCTCCTGGATCATGTGACAGGGAAGATTCAAGAACCTCCATCCAATGCCTCTGCTGCTGTTAGAAACAAGTATAAGAAGGGAGAAATCAGAGCAAAGCTGCTGATCAGGGAATCCATAAATAAGAGTCCGGTTGCCTACATATCTGAACTAGGCACATCCAAGGAGATGTATTACAAATTGATACTTATGTTCCAAGTAAACAATGTGAACCAAGTGCTATTCCTCAAGAACAAGTTGAAGAATATGAAGAAGGGCCGAGACGAGTCTATTCAAACTTTCTTTATGAAGTTGACCGAAACCAGGAACAATCTGCTAGCTATTGGGGAGACAATAGCTGATCGTGAGATGGTTCTCACCGCACTTGGAGGACTTCCATATGAATGGCAAGTATTCACAACTACTATTCTCAACAATAATACCATTCCTAACTTCGATGAGCTTCTGTCAAGATGTATGCAAGAAGAAACAAGGATGAAGGAATTTGATAATGAAAGAAATGCTGCCTATGGTGCTCATTCCCGAAAGAAGAACTCTTGTGGTTCTAAGGACAAAGGAAGGACTAAGACTCAAGAGAAGAAGGGTAAATGTTTCACCTGCCATAGGCCTGGACACTATGCTAGAGAATGCCCCTTCAAAAAGGATTCTCCCGATAGTGACGATAACAACAACAACCGAAGGAATGGGAATCGAAGAAATGACAAATCCAAAGGAAAGAGGAAGGCTCACTTTGGAGGAAACAATCAACCTTCTAAAAGGACCAGAAATACCAGGTATGAGGAGTCTAATGTTGTTGATAATAGAAATGAGTATATTCTAGTATCTGCTCTTTCAGCTGCATCTCCGCCCGACACTATGGATGTATGGCTAATCGATAGTGGTGCCTCAAGACACATCACCGGATTCAAGGAAGCACTTTCTGACATGGTTGAAAGGGATACTAATCTAGAAATTATCCTTGGGGATAATGCCACTTATCCCGTGAAAGGGACCGGGACTGTGACCCTCCACTTGTCTCAAGGACAAGTCCTCCGTCTACAAGATGTACTCTATGTACCCAAATTGAAGAAGAACCTTGTGTCCGTATCTGCCATGGAAGACAAAGGATTCAATGTAACTTTCTCTGATGGAAAGGTACTCATGTGGAAGAAGAGCTTCAAGGAAGCTATCTCAATTGGTTTTAGAGTTGGTACACTCTACCAAGTTGGAGGGAGTCCGTTGGGAGCTATGACTTGTGATACTATCCGTCAAACCGAACTATGGCACCGAAGATTTGGACACCTTCATTACAAGGCTCTTCCCGAAGCAAGGAAGGTGGTGACAGGGATGCCTGATTTTGGAAATAATCATGAAGGTGTATGTAAGGGCTGTGCTGAAGGAAAACATACAAGGGGACCTTTTCCCTCAAGTGTCACAAAGACATCTGATATATTGCAACTGGTCCATTCTGATCTATCTGGTATGTTGCCCGTGACATCCCTGGGGGGATGTTCTTACTACATGACATTTACTGATGACTTCTCTCGCAAAACTTGGATATACTTCTTGAAGAAGAAGGATGAGGCTTTCATGTGGTTCCGTACCTTCAAAGCCTTGGTGGAAAATATGACCGGAAAGAAGATCAAGATTTTGAGGATCGACAATGGCACTGAATATGAGTCAAATGAGTTCAAAGACTTTTGCAGAGAAGCTGGCATTAAGAGGGAGACTACCACTGCATATACTCCCGAGCAGAATGGTGTTGCTGAACGCAAGAATAGGACTATTGTGGAAGCTGCCCGTGCCATGCTATGTGACCAGGGTCTGCCGAAGTTTCTGTGGGGAGAAGCTGCAAATACTGCCGTGTACATTCAAAACCGATGCCCTCATTCCGCTCTGGACTCCAAAACTCCCGAAGAGGTTTTCTCTGGTAAGAAACCTGATGTCTCACATTTTAGAATTTTTGGATGTCCCGTCTATTTTCATGTGCCGAAAGAAAAGAGAAGTAAGCTGGATGCTACTGGGAAGAAAGGAATGTTTGTGGGCTACAGTGAGACTTCTAAGGCCTATAGAGTCTATGTACCCGGTCAAAGGGAAGTAGAGATAAGCCATGATGTCACCTTTGACGAAGATGCTTCCCTAAAGAAAGTAGTAGATCTTCCAAGATCTGGAGAAAATCATGAAGAAAGGCCTGGAAATCTAGAGGAACCGCAGGATGAGACAATGCCTGATATTGAAGGACCAATGGACCCTATTGATCCATCTCCTTCACTGGGAAAGAGACCATCATGGCTCAAGGATACCCTCGAAGATGCTGAGGGTCATGCTGCCCCAAGGGGGACATTCCGAGAAAGCAAGAAGCCGTGTAGATACCAAGGGTATCTAGCTGCCATGAGTACTATTGTACAATCTGAACCTGGATCTTTTGAGGAAGCCATCAAGCATCAAGTCTCGAAGGATGCTATGCATGAAGAATATGAGTCTATTATGAAGAATGATGTCTGGGATGTGGTCCCGAGACCGAAGGACAAATCTGTTGTCACCGCTAAATGGCTCTACAAGATTAAACATGGATCTGATGGGAGTGCTGAAAAGTTTAAGGCAAAATTTGTTGCCCGTGGTTTCTCTCAAAAGGAAGGAATTGACTATGACGATATATTTGCACCTGTGGCACGATATACCACCATCCGATCCATCATAGCCCTTGTTGCTACGCAAGGATGGAGTCTTCATCAGATGGATGTCAAGACCGCTTTTCTGCATGGTGCAATAAAGGAAGAGGTGTATGTAGAACAACCTCTGGGATTTGAAGTTCAAGATCGAGACACTTATGTCCGCAGGTTGAAGAAAGCCCTCTATGGGTTAAAGCAAGCACCCAGAGCTTGGTACGAGAGGATGGATAGTTACTTGATGAAGCTGGGCTTCACTCGAAGTAATGCCGATCCAAACCTTTACTTCAAGGTTGTACAGGGGAAGCCTCTCATTCTAGTGCTGTATGTGGACGACCTCTTCCTGACAAGTGATGACCCTCTCATTCATCAATGTAAGAGGGAGCTCGCTGCTGAGTTCGAGATGAAGGACCTAGGACTAATGCACTATTTCCTAGGCCTGGAGGTCTGGCAGAGACCTGGAGAGATTTTCCTTTCTCAAGGAAAATATATTGTGAAGCTTCTGGGAAGATTTGGGATGGTGGACTGTAAGTCCGTGTCGACACCGATGGAACTCAACTTTAAGAAGTTGAGTGGCAGCGCTGCTGGGCCTATCTTGGCCAATCCTACCGAGTATCGTCAACTCATAGGAGCTTTGATGTTCTTAGTGAACACCCGACCGGATATATGTTTTGCAGTGAACACTTTGAGTCAACAGATGGTTGAGCCTCATCATTTTCACTGGGTTGGTGCCAAGAATCTTTTGAGATATCTTTGGGGCACGATAAACCATGGGCTGAGATACACTGCCGGGAGTGTGACACTCCGTGGATATACTGATGCCGATTGGGCTGGCAGTGTGGTGGATCGTAAGAGCACATCGGGATGCTGCTTCAATCTTGGTTCTACTTCGATCTCATGGATGAGCAGGAAGCAGAAGTCGGTGGCTTTGAGCACCGCGGAGGCCAAATACATTGCTGCTAGTATGGCCTGTTGTGAAGCAGTTTGGTTGCGGAAGCTCTTTAGTGAGCTGTTTGGACATGTGCTAGATACCACTGTGATACTCTGTGATAATCAGAGTGGGATTCGTATGACTGAGAATCCCGTGTTCCACGACCGATCCAAGCATATTGATATCAGGTACCACTTTATCCGGGATATGGTACAGCGAGGCGCCGTAAGGCTCGATCATATAGGAACTGATGAGCAAGTCGCGGATATTCTCACTAAGCCCCTGGGGAAGGTCAAGTTCCTAACCTTCCGTGAGAATCTTGGTGTCGTGGAAAGACCCTATGATGTGGGTCCTGTTGGACGATGAGCTCTGGGAGCTCTGGGGGGCTTTGGGGATAGCTTCTCAGAGCTATATGCACTCATAATGCTTCTGCCCCACCCTTGTGATTGTTGAGCTGGTTCGCCACTCATTTATCTGTGCCCCGTATGCATCCTACCCATTGAGTTCAGGGCTCATGGGAAGTACCTCTCATTTGGCCAATGAGGTGTGGAAAGCTAGAGACTATTAGCAAAGACTGATGGACGCATCAGAGATTGCCGTACTCTCTATCTAGGATGGCACGGTCCAACCACTTGATCTGGGATCAAGATTTGTGAGGTCTGGGACCTCTGGACTGATTATGTCAGTCGGGGGATGATGTCTTTGTGACTGACCCACTTCTGTTCTGAAATAAAGAAGCCAACAAAGCAAGTTTCGGCGGGATGACGCACGATGTTGATTGCACTAATAGATGGAGTTCTCCCTAGTTGAGAGGGAGTGTTAAATTTGGACAACTAGGTCCAAACTCCATGTTATGATGCTCAGATTAAGAGGCTAATATTTTTGTTGAATTCCTCTTTCTGAGAGGTGTAAAATCCATATAAAATATGTCTTAATCCGATGAGCAGAACTTATATTTTGAATTTATTATTCTTAATAAATTATATGTGCAAGGTCGGCCAGTTTTGTAATGTAGGCTCACATGCCCAACAGATGTGTCACACACCCTCATTGATGAATATAAATACAGGAAAAGTTGGAGAGAATTTCAACACAACACAACTCACATCTTCCTCTCTCATCCTAAAGAGTACGAGCTATCTGGAGGACGAATTTCAGCCACACGTGGGAAGGACGAAGAGGACAGACTGTACGGCTAAGCTGAAGTACGGATTTGCTGCTGCTAGGGTTTCGCAGAAACTTTGACCAGCGTTGACTTTGGTCAACGCTTGGTCCAATCAAGCTGAAATTTGGTGGAAGGTTCGATTTATGAAGGCCGTACTACCTGGCACAAAAATCGAGGTCAAAGGGTTGACCGTTTAAGGGCCAAGGATTCTTTAGCTTGCCGCTCTCGTTGACTTTTCGGTGAGCGTCGTTGACTTTTGTAGAGTTGACTTGGGTTGACTCATCTATCGATTGGAGGGTTGTTGTGACACATGCCGGGTCAAGCCGACCAAAGGAGACTTTGTCAAGGTAGTGATAGTCTGACTACGAAACGAACACACACATTTTTCCCCCAAGCTTCGATTTGTCTTCTCAGAAGATCTCGCTTATATGTTCTATCTCGCATTTTGCTTAACTACTTGTATGATTGCGACTAACATTTCCTGTTTTTTCTCAAGGAGTTAGTCCAAAAATCAAAAACCTATGGTGTAGGCCTCTAATTGGACATTACTAAACCCAAATGAGCATCCAAAGAGGGAAAAATCTAGGAAAATCATGGAAACATCTTGGATTTTTCTCTATTCGAACTAATGGAGAAGAATGGAAAGATTGTTCCTCCCAAATTCTTGTAAATTGGAGGCTAGGGCTCATTGTCAAAGGTTGAAATGTTGATTGTGTGAATATCGTACTTTTTTTGTTGAGTGTGAGGTTTCATGATTAGCAAGGTCCATTGAGAACTCATGGCCTAAGTATTATCACACTCGGATATTGAGGAGAGAGAGCAAGGAATCGGAGGACTAAGGGAACCTTGACCAAACTGATGGTTGTAATATTCCTTCTCTAAATAACAGAACTGCCTCTATTTTGTCCATTTGATGTCTTATTGATGCATCTATTTTTTATTTTTTTATGAGACATGATATAAGTGGCTTGGATATACATAGTTAATTTGTTTAATATATATTTGTTTAATTACTTGTAGTGATAAAATTGTGAAGATTACATGAGTTATTTGTTTGTTTGTGGGATTCAGACTTGGAGTCAGTGAGGAGAACTTCTGCCACATTGCATAACGCTCTCCAATGGATCTTCCATATACATTGAGGTAACCCTTCAATATATTACTTTTTCAATTAAGCATTAGTATGAACATGTGTGTAGTTTCTTTGTGAATGTTGCATCTAATATGATTGTCTGCCTTGGGTCCCAGGAAGGCCCGAGAGGGATCTACTCCAGCTAACACCTGTGCATTTTACCCCTAAGCAGAATTGGTGACTCCATTGGGGACTAATCCTTAGTTCCTAGCTATTTACTTCTGAGCCTTTGGTTCTTTCCCTCTATCACTTCTCGTTATGCTCACATCCCTTTCTGATCATTTCGTATGATATGTGACCATTTCATCAGCTCACATTTTTCGAACAGACCATAACTGGCCATTATCTGCAATTTCTCCTCAGTAACACACCTCTGTGTGTGTTCCAGAGCATTATATGTAGCTCCTACTTGAGAACAGTATGTTAGTCCTACTATCAATGCACTTTAATCCTTGCTAGGCAGCGTTACTCAGCCTAAAACTTGTTGTTTCACCCCTGATGTGATTTCCCTAGATGTTGAGTTGTTGCCTCTCAATTTGGCTTCTGTGTTTTGGATCTCTGTGCTTAGTTTCCTGCTAGCATATTAGTTTTTCTTATTTGAAAATTTAGCTTAATTGCATTTACTTTTTGAATAATAATTAAAAAAAATTGTAGTTTTTCTGAACATAGTTGATTTCATTTAGTAATTTTTGGGTTAAATAGCTATTAGTGAGGATTAATATGTGAATATTTTTATGTTGAAATGAATTACTTGGAGGTTTGTTGCTGCATGGATGTCTGAAATGTTTCTCCCTGTAGAAATATATCTTTCATCGAATTGAATCTTAAAAGCATTTTCTGCATGTTTTGAGTCAGAGTCTCATAAAATTTCATACGTCCAATCCCCCTCTGGAGACTTATAAGCAAGTACACTAATATTAAGAACTAATAGAATAAATAAATAAATAAATTCTGAGCTTATACCAACATTAGTTCAAGCTAGGATCTTGGGATAGGCAGAGTGAGAAAACTACCCTTGATACTAGTGTCATTAAAGAGTGAAAATCCTGCTGCAATCATACTATTGGGACTGCTCCACTACTACCAGAGTTAAGCACAAGACAACACTAAGGTGAGTGAGAAGGTAGCCCACCTTCGATTGCATAATAGTGGCTATTTTGTGTATTGGGGTTCCCCTTGGGGATGTCAAAACTAGATCACGGATCTAGGTGTTCTGCCCATACAGCGTATTGTCTATGACCGTGACCCCCCAGATAGTTTTTGTGATTTGAGGTATCTTTATTTTCCATACTTCTAGAGACGTACATAAGGTGACTCGGGTAGGCTGCCCTGGTACCTCACATAGACGGACCTACTCTATCATCAGTTTTGGGAGGAAACTCGTCTTCACGAGAGTGATTGGCCCCATTATCTGAGGTTTGGGTGAAGCTCAAGAGTAATCATAACTGTACATATGACCAACTCACTCTGTATGTTATTGTGAAACTAGGTTTCATCTCCAACAAACGGTAGTACTCATACATGGTCTTACCCCTCTGGCTGTTTGATTGATTGACTTTAGAGTTTTTTTTTTTTTGGTGTGCCATTATACTATCACAGAGACTTAATAATACATCACATCAAAATTTTGATAAAATTAATTGGTCATCGTGGAATCCTTCAACCCTCGTCGTCTTTCTAGGTGACAACAAGGTCTACCTCCATTGACATTGGGGGAGGTGTCTAGTCTCGATGTCCCAGTTCCTTCTTCAGAAGAGCAGTGTCAAGTGTTTATCCTTGATTTTCACATTTCTCCTTACACTATGTAGTTTCCTAAGGATCCTTTCATTGAAGGAGTCTTACATGCTTATAATCCTCATATCACTGACTCGTTGGGACCATTGTTGATTCAGTTAAAACCAATACTAGCCATTTCGTCGATTGCACCTACATCCACTACACAATTGGTGACCTGTGGGTCATTTCCGTTGGTGACCAATTCGGTTCCACCACTATCTTATTTGCCAGTTGTCAGTTATACACTACTGATTTGAAACCTTAGTAGCCAGGATATGCCTAGTCCTAGCAACTTGTTCACAACAACTGCAAGTGGAATTCTGAACCCTTTAGTATCTTCTCCTATCATGTCTACTCCTGGACCTCTAACTTCTTCTTCCACTAGCATGGCTACCTTGGTTCCCTTCAACAACCCTTTTGGTTGGAATCCATTGTTGAGTTCGAACTCCTTGGCTACTATGCTAGTGGGCAGTGTTACCAAAACTTACATGCCAAGGGGCACTTCTGTACACCTACATTATATGGGACAAGCAGGTCCATTAATTTTTATTTTCATTCCTCTTAGTGGTCAACCTTATGGTGTATGGTCTATGCCAATGGTCAATTATGTGACTAGTAGTATGCCACAAGCTAACTCTATAATGCCTATTTTGGAATCCTTCCCTAAAAAAAATTGGGGAAAGGGGGAAACTATTACCCTGGGGGAAATCAGACATTTTTCCCCCAGTACAATATCCCCTATGGGAAATAGCCTTGCTTCCCTACACCTCCACTAGTTAGAAATTATTATCAGTAGATTCCTACTTATCCCATTGGAAACACTTTGATGGGAGGACCCTGTGGTCCAAATGGTAATCCAACACCCCCTTGGTTAGAATCATGGGAAACCATGCAATTTTCATTCTTGGAAGCTTTAGACATCCCCTATCTATATAAATTTACCAAAGATACCATCAATCATAACTCGCTTTCGCCTCTTGTACCACATAAGATTCCACAACATCCCTAAGTTTGAAGGGAAACAAGGGGAGGATCTGGCTACACACATCACTACCTTTCATTTATGGTATTTTTCTAATTCCATGGTGGACAATAGTATCCGGCTCAGACTCTTTCCCCGCACTCTCGCAAGCAACACTGCAAATTGATACATCAAGTTACCACGTGCTAGAGTCAATACTTTTGGTTCCTTAGGAATGGAATTTCTTAAGAAATTTCAACTACCTGTCCAATACGAAACCAAAACAGAACTCTTAACCTCGTTGCGCCAAGACACCTCAACCCACATCGCTGATCACATTCATGAATGGAGACGTAGGTGGAGGTTAGTCAAAGCGCCAACCCTGCATCATCTATTATCGAACAAGTTTTGCAAGTCACTCTTACCACCCCTTGGTAAGAACGTTTTCCTATCTCGTGTAGTCATGGAAGACCAATCCATCTATCGTGGATAGTATCTAGATCTCATATATTCGCAATATTTCACATTGTATGATTTACTCCCTCATGCGCCCGGTAACCTGAATCCTCCCACTACTCAGTGGTGGTGAGGTAAATCCCCTCTGTGGATAGAGGAAATCCCACTAGCCCTAGAGTGGGTCTAGCCACAAACGAGACAAGCTATAATATTGATTCCTAGTTAACAAATGGATGGAGATTTGATAGATGACTTACCGAAGGTCCTACGTTGTTGTTTTCCTCAGAAAGAGTGGCTTCCTCTCGCTTCTGGATTGACAGATCAAGGTCTTCTCGCTTTCATGCTCAGACACCTGCACACACACAATAAACAACGATGATATACAACATACTAATTCACATTCATAACTATTATTCAGTCAAAGAGGATTAAATCAATTGCATGAGATAATCAACATAACACAATGATGGAACCAACACCATAGTCGAGTATATTAATAAATGAAAGGAAGATTACAACCAAGCTTCGATGTTATGGTCTCCTCTAACATGGCTCTAGTAGAGCGTGTCTCACAAAGGATCGTTGGGAATACGGACAGAGCTCTATCTACAGAATTGTCCTTGGTTCTACCTTCTCAATAACAATTATTATAGTATCTCTTCTCCAAGTTCAGCTCCTTGGATATATGTTCAGCTAGCTTTCATAAAGGGAGAAGGCCTGTTTATATAGAGGGAGAGGGAGAGGTTAGGATCCCTATAATTATGGAAGGGAGACCTATCTTCAAGGAGTGTTCCATGGGAGGTGGAAACCACTACCTAAAGAGGGAGATTCGTGGTTGATCAACTTAACCACTTCCTGTGACTCGTCTCTGAGGTGGTTAGAAGGAAAATTACGCCTCTATTTGTTTAAAAAAATTCATAAAATAGATGGCAGAGGCACTACACTAAGACAGAGTGCCAGGTGGTGCGGGCTCTAGTGTAAATTTACCACATTGGTGCGAGGGGTGAACTGGTTACCTGCGCCAAGGCCAAAACATAGGTTTCTGTGTGTATTTTGAGGAAATGTCCAACAAGATAAATGATTTACTTATGTATAAGGATGCAAAGAAGGTGTTTTCAAAGTATGACACTTCTCACAGGTCACGGGAATGACCCTCCAATATGCGGGGCGAGGGATTGCAGGGACAGTGACAAAATGTTGTGTAACAGATGCCCCCTAAAGCATGAGGTCTGAGAGAGAGGGAGGGGTGAAATTCTTTATGAGAATGCGTTCGACCCAAACACTGCTATCAGAAAACCTGAAAGTACAAATACAACTAATATTTCTTAAACATGACATGTGGCATGGGCATAGCCATCCGTAATGGAGTACATAAACAGTGAGACCCAAGTATGGACAGAACCATCTAGAAATAAGGATCAAAAAATAGAATCAGGTATGGTTGCATGCATCCAATCAGAAGAGTCATGTAATAATTCATAGTAATCCACTAAGAACCCATAGCCTGGATTTCATCAGAAAAAACCCAGAGTCTTGTGCTCCATCTCGACCCGAACAAAGTACAAATTCGAGCATGTGAATATGTGAGCTTAAGTCAAACATGTAAGAAAATTGTTTGATTACTAGCCAATGATGAAACCTATTAATAGACACAAGAGAAACCACCAATAATGACAATGGCTCTCAAGGAACGAAAGGTACAATCCACAGAATGTGAACAGGGATCTGACGTTGAACACCCGCAGAGTCAATCGATCGAAGGCCAATGATGTGAACTTTGCGTCGAATGCGAGGAACCTGCCATTGAGGCATGCAGACTCCAAGGTACTTGAAGGGAGTCTCTAGATCAGATTCCCGAGTAATGATCTGAAGTCGACAGGAAGTGACCTAATCGAAGGTGGGCCATAATTTTTCTCACATCATCGACACGAGACAGAGGAATATGATGTTTGTGAATCAAGACCAACAGAGAATCAAAGGTAGGTTGAAAACTTTAAAGGCAAACTTCTCTTGAACATATCGGCGGCACAACACTAGATTTGGTAGTATTTGACATCAAGGGATCTGAGGTCATGGCGATATGCCAAAGTGCAGATGAGCGGTGAAAAGAGATTACCCAAACCCATGGAGGCAAATAAATAATGAGATGAGATGTCCCCAACCCGACACGAATGCAGACAAGTGGCATGTTCAAGAACAACATACTGCCAACACGACTACAATCTGGTTCCATTTTCCCCCACCATTTCTAGCAAGTACCCCAATTATTTTTTAAAACAAGCTTGAAGGGAATAGCATATGCTTGCAATGTAAGTTTGTCCTTCGGAAAAATCCAACCTAGTACATTTTTATGAGCCCTAGGAAGGAGGAACTCGGGTAACTTCATAACGACAAAATCCGATGTCATCAGTTTTTAACGAGTCCAATTAAGGAATAACTCGGCATATTTTAATGTTTATAGATTTTGAAAAGAAAGTGGAAAATAAAACTCTAGCAAAGCCCTTTTCGTAAATAGTCTCACAGATCCGAAAAGGTAGAAAATTGTGTCTGAGAGAACCTCTTAGTCGCGATAGGCTAAGGCATTCCTTTTTTGTAAATAATCTATCCCAGCCTGAAAAAGGGGTAAACATATACTGGGTATATATCGTTTCGTAGCCAATTTAACGAGTTCAAAATGACAAGAGACTCGGAAATCTTTTCAATTTTAGAGAGTCAGAAAAGAGCTGAAAGATGACTCCAGTAGTGACTTTTTTGTATTCTACCGAGTCCGAAAAATTATAAAATATAACTCATTACTTCATCATAACCATGTGAAAACCTATTGTTGCACAAGAGACACGTGTAAAACCCATTTCTCGAAAATAATATGATAAAACAATTGAAAAATATGTTTTAAAACCTAATTTAAGATCTTGAAAAATTATAAAATTCCATAAGTGGTACAAATTATTTACTTTTCACTTTTACCTCTTTGTGGAGCAACAATGATCCATTATGCTTTGCAATATTGCGGCGACGATTACAAGTGATCCATTGAACTGATCTTAATTCCGTCAGTTTTGGGTAAGATCTGACACCATTTCCCATCTTTTAAGCTAAATTTTATTCTCTACACATGCCATTTTGATTTCCTAGGAGGGGGATTATCAAAATATAGGGCATCGCGGTTGGTGTGGGTTTCAAGCATGGACTAGTGCTAATCACCCACTTTTTACATAGAGAGTGCACCAATCACCAACCGCGAAACCCAAAAAATTCGCATAAATTTAAGGAAAAATCAGTGATTTGTTTGCAAATTCCAATGCCCAAGTAGACTAACAATTCTCATATGAACAATGTCTATAGGTACTAAGCAGAAAGAATGGTGATTGAGTGGAAAGAGAGAGAACACAGTGAGGAAGATGAACTAGTCATGGAGAATGATCAATGCATGGACGCCCTCAGAGATTGTGGGCTGAAGAAATTCTTTCTAACAACATGCCTGCGGGATCAGCTAGAATTTCTCCAGTATTTGATAAGCATATGGTATGAAGACCAAGAAAATTTCATTCTTCGAGATCAGGAACTCAAAATCGAAGTTTCTGATGTTTATTTTATCACAAGATTGTCACGCAGGGGTGCAGTCCCTATCATGACCGCTACCCATCCTACCATGAAGAGTATGGGGATGGTAATTGATAGGGTGTGCCGAGGGGCATGAAAAGGATCAGGGAGTGGAAAGGTTCATGTCCAAACTATCCAATATCTAGCACTAAAAGTAGTGCTACACAATATTACGCGGGTTGCAGGGTCACAAGCACCGCATGAGGCCACAAAGACACAACTGCTTCTTACCGTAGACTGCCTGACCCCGACTCTCTACAACTGGGCAAAGGTCGTGACTATCAATATGAAGCGGCAACTAACCAAGTGCAAGAAGACCAAACTAAAGCAGTTTGGGTATGGATCAATCTTGGTATCGTTCTTCTTGGAACTAATACTGATATTCCAGCGCCAGGAGGTCATTGTCCCGATGCCACCACCCAGAGAACCACGGATGGCCCGATGGGTTGCGCTGATGCCCAGAGCAGGGGGCGGACAACAAATGTCTTGGATACCAGAATTCTTTGATTGGCTCTGCAGAAAACTAATTTTTGTGGAAGACTGGCCCTATTCTAGTACATACTTCACCGGTGATCCAGACCTCCTGATCCTGGAGGGAGAGGATTGGGATGAAGAGTTAGGTGAGACTCATTTTTTATTTTCATGATTTTATGATTTTTGGGTATATATGCATGTTCTGACAGTTAATCTTATATGTGTGCAGATGTTGGCCCAGAGAGACCTGCAGGTATGTCGCCGACAGCAAGGCAAACTCCTCGCAATTTCGATCCTCATGGTGAGGGCAGCGATGAGGAGATAGTACAGAATATGGAGGGGATCGCCCATGGGATTCCGAACTATACTCATTTTGATGATGTTCCTTGATCCTATCATAGGCACACCATATGGGTGCCATGTCATATCCACTGCTTGCTGAGGTAGTTGGTATGGGCGGTGACATGCTCTCATGAGCACCATGCTGATTAGGCAACTAGGCTTTTATTTCTGCACATTTTGAGAGATATGTTGTCTCGAGATGTAACTGAAACATACATATATTTTTTTTTGGGTTTTTATGATGCACACATTGCAAACAATCGATATATATATACATCTATTTTCTACATGGGTCTATTTACATATGATGATGTTTTATAAATTGCGCAAATGTCTATCTAGCAATATGTTAGCTATTGCATCAGTTAATGTATTCATTCATCCTAGTATTTGTTGATATGTGATGAATCAAAATGTCTTTCAAGCAAATGAATACGCAAATACAATCTCAAAATGCATGGGTTTCGAACCGAATAATGACCGTTAAGTTGAAGAACAACAATTTGTGAATCTATATTTACAAGAAATGCACGTATGTCGAGGTTAACTGCCTCAATTAATAGTTCCAAAATAGCACTATATTCCGTGAAATTGTTTGTAGTTGGTCCTCGAAAAATACCTTGTAGGTTAATCAACTCACCAATAGGATCATAAATTACCTAGGCTGCCGAATACAAATTCCTGGTATTGCGGGAAGCACCATCTGCGAAACCGACATAAGGGGAAATAGACATCTGCATAACAAACAAGACCCAATAAGCAGAAAAAGCTTAGAAAGCACATCAATCCAAAGCATGCACAAAAATGAAAAAATCACCTATGTACACATATCATGCATTAATGACTCAAGAATAATACTTTTTCAGGTACAACCCATTTCTGGGTTGTGCTAAGGGACAACCTTCATAATCAATAAGCTCATAAGCCCCATTCTATAACACACGTTTGACGATGTAGGGCCCATGACACATGGGTTGGAATTTACCTACCCCCAGCTTGTCATGACCTTGGTCATACAGGAGAACGAGGTCACCTTCGATAAAAGAATGAAGGGAAACTATTTGGTCAAAATGAGCTTTGACTCACTTCTTCTGTGCTTCGATGACCAAAGCAGCTAAGTGACGAGTTTCATCCAATCTCTCTAAGTATAGGAGACATTCTTCCTCACGTGAAGTATAAGGCAGTAATTACACAACTAATTTGAGTGAAGGGATTTCACATTCAATCAGAAGAGTAGCTTCCAGATCGTACACCAACTGAAATGGGGTGAATCCGGTTGCACTCTTAATCGACGTTCGGTAAGCCCATAGAACTGAAAACAACATGAGATTCCAATTTGATTTATGGATCCCAATTTTTCATTGAAGCATTGTAACAAGGACTTTGTTTATGACTTCAACATAGCTATTAGCTTGAGGGTAATAAGGCATTGAGATGTCGTGGCGCAGACCCAACTTAGATGTCAACTCCACCATCATATAGTCTCGAAAATGAGAACCATGATCGGTAACGATGGCTTGAGGAATACCAAACCAAGTAATAACATGATTGAATATGAATTTCATTGTTGTCTTACCAGCCGCAGCCAGTGTAGGCATTGCTTCGACCCATTTTGTAAAATAATCTATGGCGATGATAATATAGGCATGCCCCCGGTCGAATGAGAGTTACACATCATAAAATCGATGCCCCATTTGGAAAAAGGACCAACGGTAATGACCGGGTTTAAAGGAATAGCTGGTGCACACATCTTTCTTTGATATATCTAGCATGCATGACATTTGTGTACTGTGACAATGAAGTCTTTAAAAATGGATGGCCAGAAATAGCGAGCACGAAGGATCTTCTATGAGATGGTATAACTAGACATGTGAAAACCACAGGTGCCATTGTGGCAGTCATTTAAAACTTTCTGAACTTCCTCGAGGGTCAAACATCAGTGGAGTATAGAATCGACTCTAATACGATAAAGGGTATCTCTGATAATACGATAAGGTTACGACTGATGCCGAATGCAGTGTCAGGCATTTTTCTTCAACTAAAACATAAAAGTAAAATTCTGGAGATACAAGATGATATCACCATACCATGGATCGAGGGTGCTAATCAAGAAAAGAGTTTCATCCAGAATATGATCCTCAGAATAAGAAGGAGCAGAGTTGGCGGGGAGAGAACAAATCAAATCAGCAAAAACAAGTGATTTCCTTGATTTGGTGGTAGTAAACTCCAAATAAACCTCTTGGAAGATAACGATCCACTTCGATTATTTTCCCCCCAACAATTTTCAAGACATAATATAGGTCATGGGGTTATAATCAGAAATCACAGTCACCATGCGTAAAAGGATATAATGACGAAAATGTTGGACGGCCTGGACCGCAACCAGCGCTAACTTCTCGTCATGTGCATAACGCGTTTCAAGGTCGAGAAAGTTCTAAGACTAATAAATGATATGCTCATTACCATCATCATCATCTTGAACCAAAACCATGGCGATCGTACTGAAGGCGGCAACTAGATAGAGGGTGAAACGACTATGTTAATTCTAAGGACGTAATAGAGGAGCATTGACAAGCAACGTCTTAAATGTATCAAAATATTGTTGAGCAATCTCATCCCAATAGAAAGGGACGTCTTGCTTTAAAAGTCATGTGAACCATTTGGCTACTTCGGCATAGTTTGGGATAAAACGACGTAAGAAAATTTCTTTCCCTTGGAGACTCTGGAGTTGGTGTAACGAGGATGGAGAGGGGAGATTAAAAATAGCCTCAACCTTAAGTGGATCAAGGAGAATTACATATTTGGATATAATAAACCCTAAAAGTCTATCGGAATCGACACAGAAGATGCATTTATGTAGATTGAGTCGAATGTTTTAGCATCTACAACGAAGAAATATCTGGCGAAGATGGTTCGGATGATCTTTTCGTGCAGCTGAATGAGCCTAAAGGTCATGCAAGTATGGTTGAACAATATGTGGAATGTCGTGAAAGGCATAAGACATCGCGCACTAGAACGTAGCCCTAGTGTTCTTCAAGCCGAAAGGGAGTTTCTTATATTCGAACCTTCCCCAAGGATAGATAAAAGCGGTCTTGTGTTGATCGGACGGGAGAATTTTGTTCTGATTATAGCCAGAAAAACCATCCATGAGGGAAAAAATCTCACTCCCTGAACAATCGTCAATGATCTGATCAATAAAAGGGGTGGGATAGTTATCCTTAGGACAGGCCCGATTAATATCGTGATAGTCAACATAGACGCGAATTTCTCCCTGCTTCTTATCCACAGGAACAATGTTAGAAACCCAATTTGTCAGAGGAATCGGATAAATGAAACCCGCTTTGAGAATTTTTTCAACTTGAACTTTTATGGCAGCGGCTTTCTGAGGATGCACTGGATGAAAATGCTAGCAAACAGGCTTCGCACCAGGGTAGGTGGGAATCTCATGCACCATAATACTGTGATCAATTCCAGACATCTCTTCGTAAGACCAAGTGAAAATATCATGGAATTCACGAAAGAGGCTAGTATACACTTGGAATTCATCGGAAGATAAAGTGACTCCCACATGGATGTTCTTAACTATTCCTGGTTTCACAAAAATGTCGATAGGCATCGTCTGAGTAATTTTACCCAATTTATCTTCAGAGAAGACTTCGTGCGTCAAGATAGGAATTTGAAGTGGCGGAGAAGGAACTTGAGATTAAAAATGCTCAAGACAGTTAGACATTTCCCCGAGGCCAGGTATAAATGAGGAATGGTGATTCCCATCGCTCCACGATAGATCTTCGATAAACATGGCTTCCATGATAGCCTCGTTGGATGGAAACACTTCTTTCAAAGGATCAGGCGAATCTGCATTTCTGAGCTAGCGGGATTGAGAATAAACATCGAGAGACATGCTCAAACGAGCACCTTTAGAAGGGGGAGAATCAAATGTAGTCGCAAGCTCGCAATAATTGATTTCAATTGGATTGAGTGGCATCGAATCCCCAAATGAACCAATTTTTTTAGGTAAAGGGACAATCCATGGGTCATCTGACTGAGAGATCATATTAACTTGAACGGTATTTGGTGGCAGAAGGGGAAATATTCCCATGAGGAAGGGATCTTTGAAAAGACCCGGCCCTACACTATCAGGGGGAGAAGGAATCTGATCCACATATGGAACGTTATTCTCAGAAGATGAGGTAAAGAATGACAACTGGTCAGTAGTAATAATTTTTCCCTCATGTGGAAACTTTAGAAGATGGAAGAGGGTGGACGGAATGCACAACATAGTGTGAGTCCAACTGCGACTGAGTAGAAGATTGTAATTGAGTTTAGCGCCAACGACTTCTACTTCAACATTGACTATTTTTCCTTGCAACATGATCAGCAAGCTAGCGAGAACACCCAAGGGTTTGATTCCCTTCCATCAAATGCCTCAAGGGCATTAGGTGATGAAGTTAGAGCTAGAGAGCCAATAGCCTTCCAACAAGAAAATGACATGACACAGGTAGATGCACCTTCATCCACAACAGCTCTATGGATGTTGAGACCATTAATGCCAACTTGTATGACAATCGCAATCTGGTACGGAAGTCAGGGGACAAAATTCTCTAAGTCAAAAGTGAGAAGGCTAGAATCAGCAGGATCAATCCCACCGATCACAGATAATAACGCTTTCCGTTGAGACAAAAAACTCTAAAGCACTTCTAATGCGTACATCGCGGATGGTGCCTGTGCTAAATCCTCAACAATACTGTAATGTTGAGCAACACGGGTGTTAGGATTATAAGAATATTTTTGGAGAACACCTTTAGAAGGTGGCCATACAACAGTATCAACACTGGGCATTTCAATATCAAGAGGACCAAAGGCAGGTATGGGAGGAGGACCATCAATGATCTCTTTCCCGGCTGCTTGGCATGATCTAGTATAATCTTTCGACCGAGTAGCGATGGAAACGGGTGCAGAACCATTCATCATGAATACTTGAGAGACAAATGGTGCAGATGGCGAAGTTTGCTTGACCATATGTGTTTGCTGAGATGGAAAAGGTTCTTTGAGGACAGTCAGGGTTCCCTTAGTGCCTTTGAGCAATTGACTAACTTCGGCTCATCTAGGACATTCCTTAGTGTAGTGCTCCTCATCACAAATCAGACAGGGATACTTCGCCTTGCGCTATGAACCATCATCAACACGAGGTTTAGACGATTCTGGTTTTGGGGCATCGGCTTTGGCCTTGCCTTTGCACTTCTTTCTCCCCTTGGATGTCTTGTCCACAGGATTGGCCTGAATAGTGTTGACCTCCGAGGTTTTACGAGAATCTGGGGTAGGCTGAGGAGCAAAACCATTGGAGGAATTTGATTTTTTCTTCCTAGCGTTGGAAGACATGCATGAAGTCTGAGACACAAAACCAATAACGTCGTTGACTAATGGGGTAGTCGGCGCTTTAGAAGTCCCAAGTCATGGAGCATCAGTCAAGATGTCATACATATGCCTGATTGAGAGTACACTAAATCAAGGTACTGGGCACGAGCAATGGCTTGTTCCTCAGTTACACATGCCCCCATGGCGATGTCTTTCACAATCTGATTGAAAAAAGAGGTTGTGAACCAATGAGTAAGAAGCTTATCAGGAATTTCAAACCTAATCAGGCGATGACGTCGTCTCCATTCATGAATGTGGTCTGAGATATGTGTGGAGATGTGTCACAGCTTCATAACGAACTGGCAATTGGAAATGAGTAAGGAACGCCATAGAGAGAGTGTTGAAATCTTCAAAGATACCGCGAGGCAGTTTGATATACCACTTAGTAGCAGCCCCGGTGAGAGTCCGCTGGAAAATATGGAGTCGAACAGAGTCATCCACCCAAGAATTGGAAGAACACCATAAATGGTATGTCATGACGTGTGCTTGGGGGTCGTCTCCATATTTTCCCTCAAACTTGGGACAATCAGCATGAACCTTCGTTGGAACCGAAGGCCAATAAGGATTATGAATAATTGGATCATTTGTCAATTTGGACACATCTGGTAATTCCAACATGGCGAGAAATGGTAATTGAGGGTTGAAAGGCATAGAAGGTCCTCGATAAGGACTCGTACCCATATTCCACCCTGGTTGAGTGTAACTCTGCCCCTATTGGTTCTGTGCCGAAGGATTTGGACCATAAGGGGTATAAGCCGGATAATTCAGTTGATATTGCGGCTGAGGACCAGGATATGAAGGTTGGCGACCAGGATACTGATTCTAATTATATGAGTGTCTTGATTGAGCAGCATAATGATTTTGCTGCGGAGTATAAGTATGGCCTGTTGGTAGAGGGTAATAAGCAGGACCTTGAGGTGCGTTGTATACCGGTCGATATTGACCTTGAGGATAATAACCTCCTTAGGGTCGAACGGGCTGCTGATAAGTAGGGCCCTGCTGAGCTGGATAGATCGGGTGCAGAGGTTTACCTGACTATGCCATAGAGTTGAGTGGTGACTGAGCAGGGTGAACTGTATGTGCAGGTTGTCCTGGCTGAGCAGGTTGACCTGACTGATGAGGGCCACCAGGTTGACTTGATGGCTGTGGTGGGCCAAGTTGTGCCTGATAACCAAGTTGACCTAGAGCAGGAACATAAGATGGTCCTAGCTGTGTAAAATTTGGACCAATTGGAAGATATGGTTGTTGTGGTTTCACAAAAGGTTGTCCTTGAGATGGATAGATTTGCCCCCCAGGACTATATGAAGGTCCAGGTTGATATACCGATTTCCCATCAGGTCCTTGAGGTTTCCCCAGTTGGACCACAGGTTGAGCTTGTAAAGTTTGACCTTGAGGATTGTAAGGTTGCCCTTGTGGGCCATAAAATAATCCTTGCTGGACTGAAGTTTGTCCCTAAAAGGGTTGCCCTTGTGGGTCGTACGCAAACCCTTCCTGAACCGAAGGTTGTCCCTAAAAGGGTTGTCCTTTTGGGTCATAAGCATACCCTTGTTGAACTGAAGGTTGTCCCTGAAAGGTTTGTCCTTGTTGGTTATAATTTTTCATAGGCAAGGTAGGTCTAAAATCGGCAAGGAATTGATAAGCCTCAGGAGTAGGAAAATAGATAGGGTTGTCGTGCTCATCATATTGAAACGGAAATGAGTAAATCGGGTTACTAACCGTGTCATAGTGAGAAAGATAAGGATGACTAGGATCCTAAGGCGACTGATAAGTTTGGGAGCTCTACTACTGAACAGTCAACCGATACTCCTCAAAAGAAAGGTTGTCGTGGATTTCCATGGCAATCAAAGTCTCTACCAAAGGCAAAAGTCTTGACGAATAAGTAGTGACAACTGGTGTCGATGCAGCCACGCAGATAGTAGGCCTAGTGGGGATAGATGTAACAAAAGGCATCGATGAGATAGGTGTCATTGGCAACATTCATAATGATGGAAGGATCGGCCCCCTCGACGAAGTTGACGCTGCCATGGAGGCAATACCGACCATAATCTAACCCAAATATCTATATCTGGCTAGAAGTGACACCGATGGTGAATATTGAGCAGGCTCTTGATGGAGGTCTTCCGGAAAAATTTGGTATTCTTCATCATAAATAGGAATCCCCTCACTACCAATAGGACTAGACGAGTCCATGTATGAATCCACCATGAGATATTGTAAAAGACTACGAGGGCTAGGAGGTATGATAGTAGCCAAAAATGGCGATCCCGATGTAATATGGGGAAAAATTTTCCCGACCCCAAACCCAAACCAAGCATTTGAAAGAGGCTAAGTGAATTCAACTGGTTCTCCAAAGGGGTACTCTAACGGGATAATAGGCTACTAAAGCTTGGCAGACCTAGAGGTTTGAGAAGTTTCAAATGAATCGTCTGAGAAAGGACTCCCAGTAGATGAAACCAATGGTCTCGCCACTGTGATTGTAGCTCACCAGAAAAGGGAAAAAAGATCAAAAAATAAGACTCTTGGCCCAAAACCAAGGCAAAGAAAGACAGGCCAAGTAATCAAACTTTAATGGGCGTGTAATAGTAGGCATCTTATTTTAGCACAATGAAACCAAAAATTTGTTGTTTCATGTTTTAAGAGTCAAGAAACAGTCAAAGATGACTCTAGTCTCTTTCAGTTTTAAATGAGTGTGAAAGCACAAGTGCTCGATGATATTTTCAAATTTATGGAGTCAGTAACGATCGCAAATGACTACTCAGGTAGTCTAGGTAAAAGGCTATACGAGGTTTCCGTGAACTGCCATATACACCTTGGTGATCAAATGAAAGAAGAATTGACTAAGGACTTGATATACGTGTAGGTACTCTCCCCAAATGCTCTGTTCGGTGTATCACGGTTACAAGGCGGCAGACTCGGCTTGCTACGGATAAAAGGATTGCAACCTAGAGGGGTCTCCCTTTATATACTCGATGGTATGGGGAGTGCAAGTCCATACTAGTGATGTCTAAAGCTAGATGGCGAGTGATAGTTGCTAGGTTTAAAGATGCCAAAACACGTCTCTAACTTATACCACTAAATGTTTCGTTAGGTTTCAATGTTGCCTTAGGTTAATTGAGTAAATTTTAAGTTGATCTTGTATTTACGTTTCAATTCCAAGGTCCTACCGAATGTTGGATCTCAAAAAATCCCTAAATGCAAGCTACATGCCAAAAGATACCATTTCGTTTGATGAAAAGTTATCTACGAGAAAATTAGGAGTTTTCAAGCGATAGAAAATAATGAGAACACACAGAAACATCCACTACAATATCTGATGCAAGCTAATGAAAATTAGAAACCTTCCCTAGAATTGTCCAATGCTAGATATGCGAAAGACTTTCAATTTAACAATGCAAACAAGAATATAAGCACAACATTTTTTTTTTCAATGTAATAGAGAAAAAAGTGCACTAAATGACATGAAAAACAAACCAAAACATTAGTTCAAGGATGTTAATGTGAGAGTTGAAGGAAAATAATTGCAATCATCCCAAAACAAACATAACAAAACTCAAACAAATGTTGTAATCTCTCAAATCAAAGAAATATTTCAAAACAAACCCATACAATTAGTGTGATCTATGTTTGGAGTGGCAAGAAGCAAAATTGAACAAAAGAGGCGAGAATCATTCAACCACTGCAATCACTCAAATGGATCAAGGGAGATGAATGCAACCAAACAAGGAATGAAGTTGATTGTGAAACAAAAGACCCAAACTCCTACAGGAGGCTCAATATACCAAAGCACTTAAAAACCCTAAGGCTATGATGCTGACAAGAAACGGACAAACAACTAAAGGAAGGAGGTTGTTCACAATCACAAACAATCCCAAGGCACTCAAAACATGTCAAAAAATCACCCAGAAGCACAAGCACTGACCAAAACCTCAAAAAATACCAAACCCTAAAACCTACAAGGGTCGGTGCGCCTGTTTGGGTGTAATCAATGCCAAACAGGGGATGGCACGGGTGCTAAACTAGCAACAACCGCTAATGGGTGTGAATGTCTGACGAGAAAACCTGCCAAGCCAGTTAACTCAGGTAAAAGGAAAATTTTGAAAGACAAAGGTTAGATCTCATCCTCTGGGGGTGAAAAAGGGTCTTAGACTTAGCAAAATTAATTAGAAAAGGCAATATAGGTAAGCAAATACCAAAGAGAAGACCTAATGGATGAAAGACAAACTCGCATTGATCCTTAGCAGAGTTTCCAATTTGTTGGTGAGGTAAATCCCCTTTGCGGACAGAGGTGATCCCACTAGCCCTAGAGTGGGTCTAGCCACAAACGAGACAAACTATAATATTGATTCCTTGTTAACGAATGGACGGAGATTTGATAGATGACTTTCTGGAGGTCCTACGCTATTGTTGTCGTCGAAAAGAGTGGCTGCCTCTCGCTCCTGGTTTGATAGATCACGGTCCGCTTGCTTTCACACTCAAACACCTGCACACAAACAAGAAACAACGATGATAAACAACATACTAATTCACATTCATAACTATTAGTCAGTCGAAGAATATTAAATCAATTGCATCAGATAATAAACATAACACAATGATGGAACCAACAGCATAGTCGAGTATATTAATAAATGAAAGGAAGAGTACAACCAAGCTTCAATGTTGCGATCTCCTCCAATAGGGTTCCAGCGGAGCTCGTCTCACAAAGGCTCGTCAAGAATTCGGGCAGGGCTCTCTCTACGGGATTCTCGTTGGTTCTACCTTCTCAATAGCAATTACTCAGCTATAGTATCTCTTCTCCAAGTTCAGCTCCTTCGCTATATGTTCAGGTAGCTTTCATAAAGGGAGAAGGCTTGTTTATATAGAGGGATAGGGAGAGGTTAGGATCCCTATAATTATGGAAGGGAGACCTATCTTCAAGGAGTGTTCCATGGGAGGTGGAAACCACTACCTAAAGAGGGAGATCTGTGGCTGATCAACTTAACCACTTCCTGTGACTCATCTCTGAGGTGGTTAGAAGGAAACTTCTGCCTCTATTTGTTAAAAAAAATTACTAAAACAGCTGGCACGGGCACAACACTAAGACAAAGTTCCAGGTGGCATGGGCTCTAGTGTAAATTTACAACATTAACGTGAGGCTTGAACTGGATACCCGCACCAAGGCCAAAGCATAGGTTTTTGTGTGCTTTTTGAGGAAATTTCCAACAGGAGAAATGATTTCCTTATGTAGAAGGATGCAAAGAAGGTGTTTGCAAAGTATGACACTACTCACAGGTCATGAGAATGACCCTCCAATATGCAGGGCGAGGGATTGCAGGGACGAAGACAAAATGTTGTGTAACACTCAGCTACCTGGAGTGCATGCTGATAGCCTTGTTGGTACAAATTATGGCATAGCTATAAAATAGCTCAGTGGGCATGCTTCCCAACCATCTTTGGTTGCCAATACCCTGACCCAATCATCTACTCTTCCCACCATTGAGGTACACTATATGTTGTCTACACAAAATCCTAGCAATAAGAACAAGAAGAATAAGAAAATGACAACTCCTTCTAAAGAGAAACCCAACACCCAGAATAATCCAAATCAGAGAAGCACTGCTAAAAATGACAAAGGAAAGGATAAACCTATGTGATTCCCTTGAAAAAAATTTGTGGAGAACCACTTGACATATAAATTTCCTCTGCTGGAGGAATGTGCATATTTTATCACGCAAAAGTACTCTAGAAGGACACCTGTCGTCCTTCACAATCCCTTCCCTAATTCGCAGCAGCAGCAACACATGGTTTCAAACCTGCAACAACCCCCGCCAAGGGGTAATTGTGGTTTTCATCCTTCTGATGAAGGATCATCCGCCATTTATGGCATGGAGACTGTTGAACTCCAAACCCAAGCTAAAACCTATATAAATCTAATCATCGATGCTCATGAACCTGGTTCAAGTTCGAATCCACCATTGCCTAACAATCTTCATATCAAAAGGCATGCTTCTAACCCTGTCATTCGTCCCCCCAAAGGGACCCTTCGACAAACGACTCATAACATCTCTACACATGATTCCTAGAACTACAACATTGTAGAATACTTGGTACAAGCACCATCAGATATGTCTACACACAAGGTGTTGCAAACTTGCCAAACGCAAAGGAAATCTCCGCTTTCAGCCATTGGTGGAATTGACCCCTAGGATTATATGATAGCCATAATTGACATGGAAAAATTTAAACCTCACCTTTCACACTATATTGCTTTCCAGGTTCAAGCTGTGTCGAAAGGGAGGCCAATCCATCGCACTATCATAGATGCATGTGCTTCGACCTGCGTAATTTCAATTGTGTGTTGGCTTGCTTTGGGTTCTCCTAATTTGTCTCCGTCATCGAATTCCTTCAAAGAATTTGATGTTGACACCTTCCTCCAAAAGGATACCTTGCTAGCTACCCCATTACGCTTAGTGGGGAAGGATAACTATGGACATCGAAGTTGTATATCGACATCTCAACTATAATCTTCTTTTGGGTCGTAGTTGGTCTTACGCGATGGCTGCCATTGTCTCTTTGGCTTTTCGACTCATATTTTTTCCATTGGATGAGAAGATAGTTACAGTGGACCATCTATCCTTTTTCACCCCTGATTATTCCAAATTACCTAGCAGCACTATGCCCTTAGTAGGAGGAGTTCCTGACTCTTATGTCAATTTCGGTACTGGTCTTATGAAGGCATCTTCCCTTATGGGTTTATTTCCTCTTCCACTTCCTAAGGTTCCACACACGGTTTCAATGATATCCACCATCTCGGATGGCTCTATTGACCCCCAGATCCTACCGGCGCCTTAATAAATTGATTCCTATGGAGATCAGATGCCACTATCACCGGCTAAGTTGGCTTATCAAGCCATCCAATTAGCATATGAACCCTCCACTGCTTTGGTTTCGACCAATGGTACCGCCCTCTCGCCCAACACAGTTCCTTCTAAGGAGCTCCTCAATGAATTCTTCCCTATGGAAAAAGCTATCTGAGAGATCATGTCTCTAGAGGAATGACCTTGGGGAGAGTTTCACCATCGCACTTCGATGTCTGATTCAGACGCGATCACTATTTAAATCTCATCTTTTGACCAACCTGAGATTGTTCATCTGCTTATATGATTGTTCAAACTATCTATGCGGAAGGCAACATGGGCAATATTTATAAAACTATGCTCATAAATATCTCAATAAAAATGGGTATCATGGAAAATACTCATATTGGAGGAGATTTCAATTTGAAGAAAATTACACACTTCACATCCCTTTTTAAGGAGTTTCGTGATGTTTTTTATTGGTCTTACGATGAAATTCCCATCATATATACTTTTATATTCGAGCATGAAATCAAGATTTATGATAATTCCTAGCCTGTCTGAAAAAGGCTCTGGCCTTTCCATCCTCGCAAAGTACCATTTATCAAGATAGAGGTCAAAAAACTCTTACATGTTGGTTTCAGCTATCCCATTCCTTTGACGTAATGGGTATCCAATCCAGTTCCCATAGATAAGAAACAAGGCACCATCCGAGTCTTTGTTGATTATCGCGATTTGAATGTTGCTTGTCCAAAAGAAAATTATCCTACTCCGTTTATATATCATATTATCAATGATTGCACCGGATGGAAGTATTTCTCCTTTATGGGATTTTCAGGATATAACCAGCTTGCAATTGAAAAGGATGTCCAACATAAAATCGCCTTCATTTGTCCTTGGGGCACATTTTCTTATCGAAAGCTCCCATTTGGTCTGAATAATGTTGGTGCCACTTTTCAAAGGGCCATGGACTATGTATTTCATGATATTAGACACATTGTAAAAGCTTACTTGGATGATCTTCCTACTCATTCCAAGAAATGAACTCATCACCTTGTGCATCTTAGAGAAATCTTTGCTCACTGTAAGTTCTACAACATCTGTCTGAATTCACATAAATGCATATTTTTTGTCGATTCTTGATTTCTTCTTGGATTCATTGTCTCCAACCATGAGCTAAGGGTTGATCCTGATAAGGTAAGGGAAAATATTGAACTACCTGCGCCACAATCCATTCTACAACTCCAATGTTTGCAAGGGAAGGAAAATTTCTTACATTGCTTCATCGTAAACTATGTCGAGATGACAAAAGGCTTTATGCACTTACTCAAGAAATGGTTACCATATTTGTGGGATGATCAAGCTCAACTGTCATTTGACGCCCTAAAATGGGCGCTCGTTTCCACCCCACTTCTTAGTGCGCCAACTATTCACGCGACTTCCTCCTCTACCTGGAAGCCTCACCATCCTTCTTGGGAATGGTTTTGTTTCAATTTCATGATGATGATAGTGAGAATGTCATTTATTATCTATCAAAAGGTCTCATTGGACTTGAATTATGATATTTTCATGTGTAGAAACTATCTCTCGCGGTGGTCTTCGTTGTCACCCGTCTCTGATACTACATACTGTTGCATAAAACTACCATCATTAATTTGGAGAATCCCATGTGACACATATTTTCTCGTCAGATCATTGGAGGAAAATATTCCAAAAGGATTGTAATCCTCCAACAATTTGACTTGGTTTTCGCTGCTTCCAAAGCTAAGAAATATCTATTCTTCACCAAATTGTTGTCAGATCTTCCCAGAATTGACCCAGAGGAAGTAGCTCATGATCCATTTCCTAATGAATCCATCTATATGGTCGATTCTACTGATCCTTGGTACAGGGACATTATTTTCTACCTCCAAACTCAATGGTTATGCCCAACTCTCACGTTAGACGACCTTCGTTGCATTTTTCGCCAAGAAAAACACTATTTCATGTTGAACGATACTCTATATCATCATGGTGTTGATACAGTTCTTCGGAGTTGTCTCACTCTTAAGGAGGCAGAACACATTTAAATGACTGCCCCGCTAGGGAGTGTGGTGGTCATATTTCAAGCATAGCTACTGCCTAGAAAATCTTGCATGCAGGATACTACTGGCCCACTTTGTTTAAAGACTACGTCACTATGGTCCATAAGTGCCATCTGTGTCAAATTTTTACGAAAAAAATGTGCACTCACCCTGCCCCTCTCCATCTGATCATCTCTATCGGTCCTTTCACTAAATGGGGAATATATTTCATAACATGTAATCCCACTTCCACTGATGGACAAAAATACATCATAGTTCCGGTCGACTATTTCACGAAATGGGCTGAATCCATTCCCACTTTCCAGGTTGATGGAGAAACCGCAACTCTTTTCCTATTCAATCAAGTTATCTGTCATTTTGGTGTACCCCGCTCGATTTTCACACATCATGGTTCACACTTTTAGAACCAAATGATGACAGAGTTAACTTCCATGCTAGGTTTTCGACAAGATTCATCTTTGTCCTACTATCCGCAAGCTAACGGTCAAGTCAAAGCCATAAATGGTGTCCTCAAGACCACGATTCATCGGTTAGTTAGAAATTATAAAACCACATCGAATTGAAAGCTATACTCCAAATTATGGGCATACCTAATTTCAGTGACGATTTTTATAGGCTTCATGCTATTCCAGTTAGCATATGTTCTGGAAGAAGTTCTTCCAATTGATTGTGAGATTCCATCACTTAAATTGGTCATTGAAATCCTACCCAGCACTACTGTCGAAGAAGAGTGCTTGCTCTCGCTCAATCATTTGGACGAAAATCGTTAAGATGCCACATTGGCACTCGAAGCCCACAAGAAATGAGTTAAACCTCAATACAAAAAATCTGTCAAGGCTCGTTCTTTCCCAGAAGGCGATCTCATTCTACTCTATGATCAAAGACACGACCTCCTGGGGTTCTGAACACTTCAACCATTATGGCTCGGTCCATATGTCTTCATGAAGGTCCTTTATAAATGGGCCTAAGAACTTCAGGACTGTAATGGAATCCCGCTCATTGAGCCCCGCAATAGGCTCTATCTGAAGAAGTATTTCTCCCAATGTCCCACTGGGCATCTGCTTTGTAATTTTATGTATATAAGTTTTGTATTTTTTTTTGTGTGTCTAAAATTTTTGGGTTTTTGATTATTTTTTCTCACATAGTCTCTCTTCCTTTACACAGATTTCTTTGTCATCCTTTCCATATGTTGGATATGCGGATGGTGCCATTCATCACACATGCCACATTGCATCAACTGCTTGGGTCCTTTATACACCTG
Source organism: Pinus albicaulis (assembly GCA_034641835.2). Taxonomy (NCBI): domain Eukaryota; kingdom Viridiplantae; phylum Streptophyta; class Pinopsida; order Pinales; family Pinaceae; genus Pinus; species Pinus albicaulis. The sequence goes on along the minus strand of CM076575.1, from coordinate 1,222,238,582 downwards.
AGTCAGAACTACTTGGTTCCGAGGGAATATTCCTTGGTGATGCCACCAACAATTTTTTTTAGTACATGTTAGTTATCCAAATCCTCACTAAAGCTTCATCTTACGACATCTCCAATCTGGTGATCTAGTTAGATTCACATCTAGTCATTATGCATTTGAACAACTTTTATCATGTCTCACATCCTGTCTTATTATGTTATTACTTGAGGGTACGACTTGTGGAACATCAATTTCGATTCATTAATTTTGAACACATACCTAGAGAATATAATGCATTAGCTGATTCATTACAAATTATGTATTGGATTGGCATTTTTCACAATTACTGTAGAAATATTCATGCATGAGTGTACATTGTTCATCATAAAAATTGCATAAAAATTAAAAAATACAAGATCAAAATTTCCAAAATATGTATATGTATATATATATATATATATCATGTCCAATCCGTTACATTAAAAACTCTTCAAAACTTGGGTGATTTATACAAAATTGGCTTTCCTAAGCCTCGCTCTAACATATATACATCTATATCTACTCACGTTGAGCCTGCTGCTCATGATAGCAGATAACTACTATGGTTAACCTCCTCAAAGGAGCCAATAATCTCTTCGACACACCCACTATGTGTCATTGCAGATGAATCAAGATCTCCCTCATGGGAAGAGGTTGCACACCCATGCTCAATCCTTCGAGGTTCTTAGAAACCTTGTGAAAAATACGTGTATCATCTCCCTCTTCACTGGCTGCTGCTCTAGCCCCAGGTAGCTGCATTCCTCTCCATGCATACTGAGGGGCTCCAGCAGATCAGACAGGTGCCACATCTGTGTCAAGAAATGCACTTCATGTAAAAACTCTTTTTCACCCATTGAAAAAAAAAATTTATGAATATTCAAAAGACAACAAATACTTAAAGAAATTGATTTATCTTCTTATCTATTGGCCTCACTAAGTTCCAGGTGGAAATCTCAACTTTGGATCTCCTATGAAATTCATCCCTGCATAGGGATAGTCCTCGATCATTAGGATCTGGTTGTTAAGCCACTCAAATAATGCATCATTGAAGAAATGGAAGAGTGGACCCTCTCCAGTCTGCGACATCAAGGTGGACCAATGACCTTGTCTAGGCTCTCGTGATCACACAGTATCCATGATCATTTGAGGCCTCATAACGAGCACTCTCTCTAGTATGAACAAGACAATCAACATGCCATACCCAAACTCTCTTTGGGACCAGGTCTTATAGGCTGTCAACTCTTCTAGAACTTGGCAGACAATTCCTTCGCACCAATCAAATATTTGTGGTTGTAGGAAATCCAGTGCTAGTAGTACCTAGTCCTTGGTGGCCATGTTGACTCTTGACTCCTACCAAACGGATGATCATCCACATCAATGACATCATCGGTCTCGAGGCCACCCTTGCTATAGGAATATGGTTACTCACCAATGCAGTGTTGTTAGTACAATGAGCTTGGATCAACCCCATGGTGGTTCGGGGATCATCTCTCAATACTGTCAGATTGGGCCTCATCCCTCTTAATTATAGGCCTGTCAGAAAGTAGATATCTTCATTCTCTATCATGAGCTCATGACCCCTGATGCAAAATACATGATGTTTCTCATCCCACCATTGGATTATCCAACTCATAAGGTCCTCCTACCCTTTCATCATCTCTAATCTAGAATATTTGAGTAATCCACACCTCTGTAGAACCAACAAACATGTCAGATCAGTAACCATTTCTCGTTCCTCTCTCTCATGCTCTCTTTCATGCCAGATACTCATGGTAAAAGCTTTGTACATGCACAAATAAATTTTTCAATGGATCATTTATTGGCCAAATCACTGCAAACTGGAGCAAACCAAGCTTAAAAAGTGTTTGGGTTGGCTAACGCGGGGCTTTGTGAAAAGCATAGCGTGCTAACGCAATTTCCCTTAATGGGCAGTGCGTTTAACATAGCCCCACCATTGTGCACTCACGTTACCTGCCTAAAATGTCTTGGCCTTCCCCAAAAGTATTTTTTTAACCATTAAAAACATTGAAAATACCAATGGAAATCTAGATAAAGGCTCAAGCTCTTACCTGGAACAAACAAAATCGAAAACTATTACCCTGATCATCCACAATCAGCAGTAGAAGTTTCACCTCTTTTTTCACTACAAAGCTCCTTCATCGAACAAAAATAGTGAAAATGAAGGTATTTTTCCTTATTATATACATTCTGGAGGTACGACTCACTCAGCTAGCCATTTGAAATTAGTAAATTTCTGCATTTTTTTTATGCAACTGCTATTTTATCGAAGTTACTGATGCTCTAATTAATTGTCACTGCTTTGTGGATATTTGAGCATGCTTGACCCAGATCGATCCTTCTTTTTAGGGACTTTTTCTAGCTCGTAAAACTAAAAAAACCCCTAGTTTCCTTCGTCGGGCTTGCTAAATTACCACGATGAAGAACTATGAGCCACTATTTTCCATATTTTTCTAACTCATTAAAAACCGAAAAAGACACTAAGTTTTTATCCGTTGGAATCGTTAAAATTTCACGGAGAGGATCGAGTTTTTCTTCATCTGACTCATTAAAACTTCATGAACAATATTGAGTTTACTTCATCTCCTCATACTCATAATAAAATGAGGTAGACATCCTTTGAACATAGGTTTATCACTTTATCTAGATTCAATGTACTAACTTATGGAAAAGGAGTTGTGTCGGGCATAATATTCCCCCTTTGTCGCACCCAGTTATCAACCATGAAAAAGGTACCCCTTGGAATTGTCTTTTATGATGTTTTTCATACTCCCTAAATATGAAAATATCACCGAGAATGCCCTTCTGGACTCGTTAAACCTAATCATATGGGGAAAATTTTGGACAAAGTGGAGACTCATTCTTTTATACTTTGAAAGTCTATTTGGCAGCAGTACCTTGAACATGGCACTCCTCATGAAATTATTTTGAAATTATCCAATCCATACCATTCTATGATTTTAGCCTTTGTATGTCGATGTCCCTGCATTGGCGAAACCTAACACTCTTTGGTGTTCATAAGCCTAAGCTGCCCGGTACCCTGTTTAGTGTGCCTTCTATTGTTTAAGAGATCTCGTTATCTATTTCTTCCTATATCAGCCAAGCCATCATATGCCAGAAATAATTTTCCATTGTTAGTTAGTACCATTTTCTCTTGAATATCTTGAAAACAAAATCATATTTTTCCCGTTTCGTGTCAACTGATGTAGGACGCCTCATTGTCTGCCTTTTGAAAGATCTCTTCCTGTCGACTTCAACATCTTATCTAGGAAATTGATCCAGAAACATATCAGTTCCCTAGAACCTGCAGACCTCAATGGAAAGTTACCTTGTGTTTTATTGGGGGTTTTCATCACTGGCTCCCAGTCGAATGATTCTACGAGTGTTCGACATGAACACCATTTATTCACACTTTCCATATCGTACTATGCATCTTGGAGACCATCATTCTTATCAGTGGCCATCCTCACTTCCGTTAAAAATTTTCATCATTGACTAGTAATCAAATGATTTCTTGCATGTTCGATGACAACTCATTTATTCAGATGTGTGTAAACATGCAGTTTAGTGAAGTAGAGACCAAGACCTTGGGTTGAGGCTTACATCATTCAGCTCTGTTTCCTCCCCAAGATGCTATATTTTTTTCGGAGACAGCTTATCAGATTGATCCTGTCATGACACAATATTCCACATTTTTCTTATTGGTGGACATACTGGTCATATATCTTCCTGGAGAAATCATTTTGATACACCTATTGAGCATGGGAATTCTTGACTCAAGACAGATATTTATATTTTTGACGTATGTTGTTTGTTTCAGGTTTTCCTCAGTCCTCCAACTCCTCTCGCTCTACTACACATGTTATAAATTATTTTGGCCATCATCTTCACCACTGAACTCACACTTTAGGGGTAATATGTTACAGTACAAATGACCTCCTCATCAGCTCAGAGGAGAAGGATACATGGAAGGAAGAAAATGAACTAGACAGAGACCTATTTTTCCAAGTTAACACACCCTAAAGAGAGTTAGGTCGAGTTATAATGCATCCCTGCCTCTTTAAGGGAGAATTAGTGCCTAGGTTAATGCACTGTCTTACCTAATGGGCAGTGTTACCCGTGTTTCATGAGGAAAAAGGGACAAGTTCTGTAGTAACTGACTGATATTTTCTTCCTTTTCTCAAGGAGTCAGTCCAAAGAGCAGCAACCTGTGGTGCATGCCTCTTATTGGACATTACTAAACCCAAATGAGCATCCAAAGAGGTAAAAAGCTAGTAAAATCGTGGAAACATCATGTATTTTTCCCTATTCAAAATAATGGAGAAGAATGGAAAGATTGGTCCTCCCAAATTCTTATAAATTGGAGGCTAGGGATCATTGTCAAAGGTCGAAAGGTTGATTGCGTGAAGATCATACTTTTGTTGTTGAGTGTGATGTTTCATGATTGGAAAGGTTCATTGAGAACTCTTGGCCTAAGTATTATCACACTCGGGTATTAAGGAGAGAGAGCGAGGAGTCGAAGGACTAAGGGAAGCTTGACCAAACTGATGATTGTAATATTCCTCCTCTAAACAATAGAACTGCCTTTATTTTTTCCACTTGATGTCTTATTTATGCATATATTGTTTATTTTTTTATGAGACATGATATAAGTGGCTTAGATCTACATAGTTAAAATTTTGATTATATATATTTTTAATTTCTTGTAGTGATAAAACTGTGAAGATTACATGAGTTCTTTGTTTTTTTGTAGAATTCGAACTTGGAGCTGGTGAGGAGGACTTTTTCCACACTGCATAGCGCTCTCTAGCAGATCTTCCATATACATTGAGGTAATCCTTCAGTATCTCACTTTTTCAATTAAGCATTAGTATGAACATGTATGTAGTTTATTTGTGAAAGTTGCAGCTACTCTAACTGTCTGCCTTAGGTCCTGGGAAGGCCCAAGAGGGATAAACTCCAACTACCACCTTTGAATTTTACCCCCTAAGAAATTTATGATTATGGTTTATGGTGATTTCATGGGATTCATGATTTTAATTTATGATGGTTGCATTTTGAGCTAACCAGATGTGATATCTTTATACATGATGATTTGATCAAACAACTAGTTTGACTTGTTGTGACAGGAAGTGAACATAATTGCAAGTGTACCTTATTGACGAGCTATGAATGAGGTATGATGTGAATTTATTTCAATTTATTTTGAATCTAATGGAAATTATGTGCTTGGTATAGGAAGCACAAAAATTCTTAGTTAGGTGGTTGAAATTTATTACAAACATTAGCAACAACAACAAAAGGAATTGAAACAAGCAGCAGGATGATGGTGAAGCACTTCAAGAGTAGGGCCATTGTGGGACACTTCTACCCAATGGTTTTGATTTCCATGAGAATTTTATGAACGGTATGATGGTTTTGAGGCAGTTATATTATTTGGTTATTTGACCTTCCGATGGAAGCCTTGCCAAGGGATGGATTTCCCGGGATAGGAGATGTCAGGAAACTTGGAAGGTGAGTGTCTGCACAGAAGGGGATGATCAGATTTCTTGAGGGACTGTGTATCAAAGAAGGAAATTTCAAGGATGGATTTGTTTCGATCATTATAATTTCCAGATGGAATCAGATACACATTGAGAGTGAGCCTTGGAAAAATTATCTAATAATTGTCCATTGAGGGTATAGTGACACGGGATTGTAGTGTTGGACATTGGATGCAACTTTGACTTTCGCAGTGGATTCTAGACTTCCTGAGAAGGAGGTGAATCCTGGTATTAATTTGAGGGTGGAGATGTGAGCCTCTAGATTCCCTTATTGTGGATGCAGGAACCGTATCCTTTTATTTTTTGTTTGATAAAATGTGCATGTGTGTATATTATTGTAAATATTGTATCGAGCTAGATTTATAAATCTCCATGAATAGTATGGTTATTTTTTGGTTGAGAAAATGTGGTTGTTATGGTAAATATCGTAATGATTTTTCTTATAAAGCTCCAATAAACGATATTATTGTCATGTTTTAAGCAAGTTAATCATTGTAATTAATGCAACGAGTTGTGTTATAAAGCTCCATGGGAAATATGTTTTTCTTTCAACAGTCTTGTTGGTTGTAGGTGTCATTGAACACCGAGGATGGTGTCCCCAAAGGAGGAGGGTTCTGTAACAACCCTGGTGAAAATACCATGTAATAAAATTTAATAAATGAAAAATAATAACCATGGTTGATGGGACACTTATTCAGAGTTACATGGTGGGAAAAACATCCTAGTGGGTGTTCATTTCGGTTATTATGGCTCAAGGAAATTGGTAAAGGAAATGGAAAGGGATTTGGAAAGGCATGAGGAATTAATTGGCATTTTATTTATGAAAATAAATGAAAATAGGATAAAATGAAGGTGAAAGGTCACAAGTTTCATGTGAGGAGGAAATTGAAGGAAAATAATGGAAAATGAAGAAAATAGAGGCCTCATTAATAAAAAGGCTTTTGAGGATCAATTGACAATTTTTTGGCTCAAACCTTTTGTCAGTTTAATTTTGGAGGTCTCTCATTATTATCTCTCTTTATCTCTCTCACTCTTGGACACTTACATCTTTCTTGGATCATTTTTTCATTACATCAAGAAAGGAAAAGAAGGCAAGAGGAAGGAAGAAGCAAGCAAGGAAGAGAAAGATCAAGTAGCTACAACAAGATTCTTTGCAAGTTTTGATTTTCATGTGTGATTTCCTTTCTAGATTTGGCATGCATGGCATTGCTTATGGTTCTTTGTTTTCATGGAATTGGTTTTTCCAAGTTTAACAGTGTTTTCAGCCTATATTTTCCATTTCCGGATAGCCTTGAGGTGATAGGCTCTCATGTTTTGGTTGAGATGGATTGTTAGATGGATTTGAAGTTGAGTAAGGTAGATCTCTAAAAGGAAGAACACATGACCTAATGATCCATGAACAGGACTGTGGAACATGGTAAATCCACTGGCCTAGTAACCCATGAACTAGACTATGGGTTGCGGTAAATCCATCTATTGTGTGCCTTGTTATGCCTAGGAATGCTCGACTCGTGAATGACAGGAAATATAGTAAATCCTAGAGGTGTGTTCCCTCCATCATGCCTAGTGATTTGGTGTGGATTATGATAAATCTTGGAGGGTGGTGTCTCGAGTATGGCCTAGTGATCCTTGGATCTGACTATGGATTGCAATAAATCCTAAAGACTGGGAGGCAGTAAAATTCTTCACACTATAGGTGGATAACTCTAGTACCATCCATGCCTATTTATTTACTTTTGGTTCGTTATGAGTCCCACATTCATGCTTGTAATATGGCATGGAGGTGATTGAATGAAGAGATATTTGGATCATCCAATCTATGGTCAGGTGGGACGTGGTAGTCCCATCCTAGGTTGTCTTTTTCATTCATTAATAAGAGGTTCTCTTCTTGAAATATTATCGGTAAATCTACTGGTTCATATGTTGATTCTAAGGTCGATGTATCCTTGATATTTCTATTGTTATTATGTTGGTTATAATCATGTATTATGAAAATTATGATATATGGCTCTCCTCGTGTTTTGATTTTTAAATGAATGAACAATTTATCCATGACCTAATAGATGATAATGTGGTTAATGATATAAAGGAAAAAATTTTCTTAGCGATTTTTAGATAAGTATGAGAACCCTATGTTCAAATATGTTATTTAAACCTATATATTACACATTTGTGACATGTCTAATGAAATTCCTACCATGGCTAGTAGGGATCCAGTCTAGACCTTTTTAATTTTTTTGAAAACGTATCATTGTTATGTTCTTATAATTCATTTATGAACCTATCATTGAGTTATGGGCAGTGACCTGGGCTCTGGGCCTAAAAACATGGCTCAAATCCTAGGTACGTTGGCATAATACTAAGGAAAAATATTCCCCAGATACATGCATACCCATGCTGTGGGAGCGTCCACGGCCTCCCAGATGCACCCTTTCCCATATCAAGGGAGTCTCTGAGGTTTTAATGGTCTAAAAATGCAGTGGGACCCAGGGGCTGGTTACTTGAGTGGTTGGGATTGCTCCTAGGAGTTTTGTTGTTTATGTGAAAGGTATTTTTATGTGTTTCTACTGATTCCACTTCCATAATGTCACCTAGGAGGTTGAATCCCATTATAGTGTCTTTTCATCTCATATTTACCCTGGTTGGTCGATTACTTGGATATATGTTGGAGGAGGGTGTGACACTGAGAGTGTAGAATCCTACAGCCTAATTCTTAGATTGAACTAACTCATCCTCTACTTGCTTTATATGAATGAAATTCCATTTTAACTTTTTTATGTAGGACTCCCACCACTCTCCATCAATTCCTTATAGGAATATAAGATGTACCCTTTTACATTCTTATTCACAAAGAGTAGTGTATTCTAGTGAGGTTACCTAAGCTAACCTAAAAATATTTTCCTTCAAAATTATATCAATCATATTATTAGGTATATTATAAGCATCTCCACACCCCACCTATGGATTAAGCCTTATCATTACCTTTTCCCCATTATCTACCCTCCAATTCAACTAATTTCCAAAGAGAGGAAAGGATAGAAAAACAAATTTCCATATTGTGAACATATTTTAAATGTTTTTTGAGGGGATTTTGATCCACTCTTCTAAAGTATAGGATCAATTTATTTTTTAATGGTAACCTAATTTCAAGTCCCATCCTTATAAATGAGTCTCCATAGGCTCTTTCTAGCTAATGTTTCAACAAAATGGTTAATATTCTCAAGATCATGTCCTTCTAATTCATTTCCATTTAATCAAAGGGAAACACTCTCTTTCTATTTTTCCAAACAAAAATAATATAAAAAAATATTTTTTCTTGTTTGTAACATTTGGGTATAACAACCAAAGAGTGCCAATACATTGGAATTTATTCTAGTACTAATTTAACTAAAATAACTCTCCATCTTTTCGATAAGAATTTTTTAGACCCTAAATTAATTTTCTTTTGGCCTTTTGTGATTAATAATTTATAATCATCAATTCTGTAATATTTTGGGTTTATAAATAATACCAAGTATTTAAATCCCACCTGGGAATTAGTAGCTTGATAGAGGAATATTTGGAGAATAACCCTAACCAATTCATCCTCCTCCCTATTAATAGAAATAGAATAATTGTGCTAACTAAATTCCATGCCAATGATTATGTAATATAACTCTAATATTTATTGTATGTTATATGCATGTCTCCAAGAACCATCACAAATAATAATTCATCAACAAAATAAAGAAAATGAGACAAATAAATCAATCTTCCTAACTTTATACCTTATAGTGATCCAATTATTCTTGCCTCCAATAATTCCCTAATAAGGACTTCAACTTTGAAAAAAACAAATAAAAGGCAAGGGGTATCCTGTATTTAGGATCTAAGGAAATTATATGTTGATCCACTAATGAATATTGCAAAGGACATCCCCTAGATGGGGTGATAGGGATGTAAGAGAACCCTAAGTAGGGGTGATATCATATCACCTTGTTTAAAACATTATGTTGGTGTCCAGATATGAAAAATGTTCAACCATTTTTCCACATAAATTATCAACTCGAGGGCATTATTTATTTCAAGACTAATGGCAAAGTATATGCAGACACAAGCACATGACCTGCTATAGATCACAGGTTTAAATCCATAACACACAGACCACTCTAACAGTAATTAAGTAAACTGCAGAATTGAAAGACATTCACATAAATTAAATATTAACTGTAACGGCAGTAATAAAATCATACTAAAATCATAAAAATAATGCAAGAAATGAAACGCAACACCTGATCAAAAGAGTGGGCCCAACTCTCTGATTAGGGCTGCAGTAAACTCACGAATTACAAAAGAAACAATAAGATGTTGTGCATTCTATTAATGACAGAATAGATTTGTTACAAAATCTATATGAAAAAGGGCTTCACCCTGATTCATAGCCCGCATGCCTCTTTATACAATTGTCCTAGAACCCTCGATTTCCCTCAGCAACCCCATAGTTACAAAAATACATCTTGTTACAACGGCAATCTAGTTGCCCAAAAGGAAACTGTGAAAAGGCCTGAGATGGCACTGGTACAAACAAGTCTATTACGCTATAATATCAAATGAGGAAAACATTGGAGATGATGGGTTGTTCCTCAACTTATGGCTGCAACGCTCCTGTTTTAGCCAAATTTGTATCAATATCGGAGTTAATATGTAAAAAGTTAAAACCTCCATGAAAAATACTTCATTAACCAAATATCCCATGAAATATAAGGAAAAGGGTTTTACCTCATGCATTTAAGAGTAATAATGGCACAAAGAGATAGAAATATAGGGTAAAGTGGAAGAGGAAAGTATACATATCTGGTACCCAACATCTCCCCCCAACTAGTCTATCTGTATGTCCTCATGCAGCTTGTCGTCTCCTCAGATTAGGATTGGATCGACTGTGATCAGCATGAAGTTGTGTGAGTTCATACTCTTTAGCCATTTATGTCCCTGGTGGCTTATATCCCTCTGTCAAAACAACATCCTTCCACCAGTCTAGATCAACGTTGTATGCAGGAGTATACTGCTTGGTTGGCAACCAGAGAAGGGTAAACTGAAACCTTAATCCCATCCATCTAACTCCAGAAGTATGAATGCATGCCATGAAACGTGGAATTAATTCTAAAGCCCCTGCAAAGTTAGGTGCCCCAAATGGTTCTCGTTCTCTGACGGATGAATATGAAAACATCCACCTTTTCTGACAACTAGCCAGCGCTTCTTTACGGAACATCGTAATATAGCTAACACATAGGTCAGCACACCATTTCTGGGTTGCCAACATGTGTTCTCTACGACCCTCAATCTGTAAGAATGTATAATTCTTGTTATAAATATTTGAGAACTGGCCATGCTCTTTCCTGATCATTAATGGCCTTCTAGCTTGGTTTTCGTCAAATGTATCCCAAGCCTTTCTCCACTTAATCTGATTGATAGTATAAGAGGTGAAAGCTCTTAAAAGGGTGTCCCCCATGAATGGAATGGGGTTAAAGGATTGATCATGCCTTAATAAATACCCATGCATGTAGAGCTCGCACATTAAGAATACCAAATATCCTTATATATGCTTTCAAGACAAAAGAAAAGAAATCTCTCGTGAACGAATAACGCATAGCTATATGGAGGAGGTCTGCAGGCCATTACCTGTTGTGCCAGGGAGAACATCTTCTCCTTATCTATTTGCAGCCGCTACACTTGTTCTTCCAGTTCTTCTATTCTGGCCTTGTATTTAGCCGGCTTCAGTTGTTCCTTATATAACTGATCCATGTATCCTGTGACGACTCTGACAGCATGTTCTCGAACTAGAGTTGTTTCCTTCTTATGATCACTCATAGCAAACTGCCACTTCTGGATCTCAGCGGCCAATACAAATTCCCGGCCTTCAAACAATTCTTTGATCAGGTTGGTCTTGGTGGCTACAGAGGAGACCTCAACTTTCAGCTTTATTGCCTTCCATTTGTAGATTTTTATGTTCTTTCTCAGCTGGGAAACTTGCCTTTTCAAATCCCGAACCTCCCTTTTTAATCTCATGGTTTCGCTAAATTGCATCTGATACCTATTTTTGAGAGGTAACCTTCTTTTCTCACACTGTTCAACCCATTATTTTTTAACAATAAATTCAGTCTCTAGGCCTATGACAGGCTCAGGAGGTGGCAAAATGTTGTCAGTGTTCTCAGTGGATTCTCTCGTTAAGCCTTTCTGGGTGGGCTCCCTATCTTCAAGGGCTTCTTTCTCTATATTTCCTTTGGGGAATCTTGCCGTCTGGTTGACATTCTCAATTACCACTTTGTGTTCTACTGTCTCCACAGGAGTTCTATCTTCTTTGCGAGCCTCTAAGTGCTCCAACAGAGGTTCGGTAGTGACTGGGCCAATTTTGGCCATGTCAACAAATTTAAGAACTGGTGGGACAACTACTTCCTTTGTTAATTTTTTGGGCAAGCGGAATCCCCTCACCCCTCTAGGCATCATGGACTAGAACAGAGAGTGGGGGACAGACTCATCATCCTCATTTACGGCTTGAACTGAAACTTCATGCATTATTACCTCAACCGAGGTCAATGCTAGTTCTTGTGGAGCAGCATCGATTCTGCAGCTTGTTTCCCTTCTGTCCTCTTGCTATTTGTTCACCATTTCTTCTTCTAGTGTCAATACTAGTCCTTGTGGGATAGTATCAACCTCCTAGTTCATTTCTTCTCTACCTTCTTGTTCCTCATGAATTGCCTATTTTTCCATAGTTGGTACCAGTTCTTGAGGAATAGCGTCGATTTTTTAGGTTGACTCCTCCTTTTCTAGCCGAATTGGGGGTGGTTCTTGTGTAACACCCCCACCTGTATCAACATCCATATCTGTTTATGCAGATGATGTTGTTTCTTGCAAAACAGCATCACTTTCCATTCCTCTATCTGCCATTTCATTCCTTTGTTCTTCATTGACAAAATTCAATAACTGTATAACAGTATCGACTTCCTACATGATGTCCATAATTTCTTCCTCTGTGGTCTTTCAAGCGAGGTTGGTTCTTATGTGGCAGCCTCAATTGTGCCACCAATTACTTCCTCTATTCTCATTTCTTCTTCTATGGGCTTTTCAAGTGAGGCTGGTTCTTGTGTGGCAGCCTCGCCTGTGTCGCAAATTTCCTCCTCCATTCTCATCTCTTCAGGTTCCTCCTGATCAACCATCATCTCTTCTTCCTTGGGTCCCTCCTGATCAATTCCCTCCAAATTTTCTTCTTCTACCAGTCCAGCCGGAGATTTTGGTTCCTCTTCTCTAGCAGCAATAATGGCTACTACCTCCTCTTTTGAGGACTCGTGGAGTTCCAACCAGGAGACCCGAATCCTGCCTATAGCATGCATGACAAAAAATCATACCAATCCATGGTTAGAAAGCACTGCCAGCATCTGGCAAGAGTGCCGAGCAGACTGTGCCATGTGTTGCAGTTGTTTCAATAGGAAGAAGGGCATGTTTAGGGCATGCACCTAATCCTGTGGAAATCGAAGGTGCGTTAGAATTTTAAAATCATACTTGAATAGAGTTGTAGCCCGGCCCTCACAGGTTATGTATTTTATTACAAAACTTGAAACTTCGTTCCAAGGATACATCATAGTTATGTGCTCATATCCTCTGCCCATTTGAACGACACTTTCTCCTTCCTGCAAGAACAATTCAGGAAATTCCGGGAGAGAAAATTTCTAAGCAAACCATTTCTGCCCCTTCTGTCTCAACCTGCTAACCTCTGCAATTACCTCTTCTGTGACAGTAACCTCCAAACCTCTAACCCGCAAGTATTTATCCTCTAAATTGAGTGTGAATTCCATTGTGATTCCTCCATCAAACCCCTGCAATCTGTCAAAGTAGGTATCCCACCCTGCGTCAACAAAGACTTGTCATACCTCTGGATTGCTGCGGACTGAATCTGTGTTTTCAGGTTCATGCCGCACAACCAGCCCACGCATACTATGGAGACTTGTAGCAGCACTGCTTGTAACAGCAGACCGTTGGGGAAGGTGGTGGGTACCAAATTCGGAGAAACAACATGGTGAAAAAGGAAAGGTGGTAACAGTAAATACGGACAGTAACTCTCAAAAACCAAGAAAAATCATAAAATAATATGGTAAGTGTGGTGAATAAAAATAATAATTGTTTCATATAGAGTGGACGAGACATCTTATGGATCCCAATACGTATTAAATGATGATACCACATGTTGATGGGAATCGTAAGTTGTACCATGAACGGATTTTCATACTGATTTATGAGGAAATTATTACGCCATCCTTGATTATGATAGCACCTCCCCCAAATTAAATTTTTTCCATCCGCGACATTAAGATCTTCACATGGGATATTTAATTAAATTGTTAATAGTCACGTGGAGGCATACCTGACGGCCTACCTGGATGAAATGACGGTTGGTAGGATGACAGTACAGTAATGATGTGGATGGAGTAACAGTAGTACGAGTAAGGTAGGTCGTCCATGATGGTTGGTAGGATGATGGTGCAGTAATGATGTGGATGGAGTAACAGCAGTACGAGTAATAGCATCAAAGTAACAGCATCTGGTGTAACAGCATCGGGAGTAACAGCATTGGAGTAACAGCATCTGGTGTAACAGCAATGTGGTGTAAAAGCATCGAGAGTAACACATTGAGTAGCAGCATCGAGAAACAGCATCGGAATAACAACATTCAGTGTGATAGCATCTAGAGTAACAGCAGTGCGAGTAGCACCATCCAGAGTAACAGCAATGTGAATAACAACATCTGGTGTAACAGCATCTAGATTAACAGCAGTGTGAGTAGCAGCATCTAGAGTAATAGCAATGCGAGTAACATCATCCAGTGTAACAAAATCTGGAGTAACAGCAATGCGAGTAACAACATTCGATGTGGCAGCATCAAGCAAGGAGTAACAACATCGAATAGCAGCATCCAGTGTAATAGCCTCATGAGTAGCAACAACCAAGTAACAGCACCATGAGTAGCAGCAATTAAGTAATAGCATCATGAGTAGCAGCAACTAAGTAACAGCATCATGTGTAGCAGCAACTGAGTAATAGCATCATGAGTAGAAGCAATTGAGTAACAACATCATGTGTAGTAGCAACTGATACTTTGGAAAAAAATTCTTTGATTTTTACTCCTTAGTAGTAACTCTTGGAAAAAGACAATAAGATAAACAATATAATTTTTTATTATATATATATATATATATATATATATATATATATATATATATATATATATATATCTAGATATATATATAGATATAGATATATATTACAACAAGGGTGCAGAGGAAGGATTCTCTGCGATGATGACCTTCAAACCAGATTTCTCATAGAGTTGTTTAATAAAAGCATCTTTAGAGGCTGGGCAGTGGTATAATCTTAGGCGATGTCCATTGACTATAAATGAAGCTCATGTATCATCATTTGTGACTATCCTGACTGTTCCATTATCAAATATATCTTCCACCTCGTAAGGTCCCATCCAACAAGTGCAAATATTCCCCTTAAAATCCTTAAAACGGGAATCATAAAGTAGTTCCCAATCTCCACTTTGAAACAACTTATTTTTAATAAAATTATCGTAACATTTAATTCTCTGCTGCTAGATAGCAGTAGTTCACTATACAGCCATTGAACGGGTTTCATTGAGTTCGTTGAGCTAAGCCAGTCGGTGTTTCTAAGCATCTGATATATCTAAACCAACTTCCAGAGCTATTCTGAGCATACTGATTTCAAATTTTATTGGAAACAATGGGGATTTCCCATAAGCCAACTCAAATGGTGAAAACCCGATTGTATTCCGCCATGTTGTTATGTATGCCCAGAGAGCTTTTGGGAGCTTCTGAGCCTAATCTCGATGATGGTATGCCACAATTTTTTTCAAAAAAAATTCCAATGTCTTGTTTGTTCTTTCCACTTGTCCATTCGCCTGGGGGTGGTATGGAGATGTCACTCTGTGCTTGACCCCATATTTCTACATGAGATTTGCTATCATGTATGATGTGAATTGTGCTCCTCCATTTGAAACAATCTCTCTTGGCGTACCGTAACGAGCAAAAATTACTTCAAATATAAAGTCTAATACCACCTACTCATTGCTTTCACAACAGCTTGGGCTTCCACCGACTTAGTCACGTAATTGGTATAGACCAAGATGTGGAATTTTTGTTGGGAGGGTGGATTAAAGTTTCCAATGAAGTCAATAGCCCATTTCTCAAAAGGCTCGAGGACTACCTGTGCCTGCAAAGGCATTTCATCAGCTCGACCGGGCTGCCCCATACGTTGGCAACTATCACACCTCCTAACATAATTTTGTGCATCAAAAAAGATAGAAGGCCAGTAATATCCCATTTGTAGCACCTTATGGCATGTTCTTTTTTCTACAAAATTCCCTCCAAAAGGGCCATCATGAGAAACTTTCAATATCTCATAAATATCATCCTCAGACACAACGTCGGATCTTCTTATTTTCTCTAGTTTGAAAAAGTTACCCTGCCATCCAAGAATATCGGGCACTGTGATGAATAATTTTCCATTGTTCCTTGTATGAAAAATGAGGAGGCACTTTCCCTGTAGCAAGATATTTAGCAATATCTGCATACCACGGAGGTTTAGTAGAAACTACAAAAAGATGTTCATGGGGAAAAATATCTTCTACAGGTGTGCATTCATCATTGTTATCCATTCTAGATAGGAAATCATCCACTACATTATCTTTTCCTGGCTTGTCTACTATTGTAATATCAAATTCTTGAAGCAATAGTAACCATCTTGTAATACGGCCAGGAGTAATAGGTTTATTCATCAAATACCTAATTGCTGCATAATCAGTATGGACAATAGTAGAATAGCCGGTGATGTAGTGCCGGAACTTATTGACAACATAAATGACAGCCAAGAATTATTTTTTCTGTCACTGTGTAATTTAATTCAGCAGGAATTAAGTTCTTGCTAACATAGTAAATTGCGTACGGTGTTTTGTCTACTTGTTGTCCAAAAACAGCCCCTACTACTGTCTGAGAAGCATCAGTATGTATGTGAAATGGTAATTCCCAATCAGGTCCTTGGAAGATTGGAGCCGTGCACACCATCCCCTTAATTTTCGTGAAATTTGTCTCACAATATTCAGTCCACAAAAATTATGCATATTTTATTAGCAATTGAAACAGTGGGTGTGTTATTTTAGCAAAATTTTCTATAAAGCATTTGTAATAACCAGCACAACCAATGTACCTGTGTGGGTGTTTTGGGTACCGGGAAGTGTAATATTACCTCTACTTTAGTCGGATCAACTTGAATTCCAACAGCTAAGATAAAATGTCCCAATACTACTCCTTATTCCCTCATCGTATGGAATTTGACTATACTCAGAGATACATGGGTCTTTTTACATCTTTTGAGTACCTTCTCTAGATTTTCCAATCCTTCCTCAAATGAGTTTCCATATGGAGTAAAATCATCCATATATATTTCAACACTATCATCGACCAAATCAGAAAATATTCCCAAGATTTCCCTCTAGAAGGTAGCATGAGCATTACACAGGCCAAACAGGAGAACCTTGTATGCAAAGGTTCCCCAAGGGCATGTAAAAGTTGTTTTATCCTGGTCTTCTAGGGCTACCTGTATCTGGTTGTATCCACTGAATCTGTATAGGAAGGAAAGTAACTTCTTCCCAGCCAAGGTATCCAAGACTTGGTCAATGAATGGAAAAGGAAAATGGTCTTTTTGCATTGCCTTATTTAGTTCCCTGTGATCTACACAGATCCGCCATTTACCATTCTTTTTGGGAAAAATAACTAGAGGGGATACCCATTGGCTATCTGAGATGGGGTAAATGAATCCTACATCCAATAATTTTTGTAATTCTTCCTTGGCGATGTTTTTGAGAGCAGGATTCATCCTTCGTTGAGGTTGTCTTACAGGGCAGCAATATTCCTTAATATAGATATGATGAGTGCATAAGTTAGCGGGGATACCCTTCATATCATTATAATCCCAGGAAAAATCTTTGTGATGATCTTGAAGGACTTTCAAAAGCTATTTTTCGGAGATTCGGACAGGTTTGGGTTGATATTAAGTTTTTTCCCTGGTTCAATCTCAATTGGAGTACTATCATCGGATGAGATCACAGGAATGTCTTCGATGTCATCTTCTGGTTCAATGTTTTCTGTGTCTCACAGCTCATATAAGATTCTAGAATATGTCGAGTTAAATCAAGAACAAAACTGGAATCATTAGTGAAAGCGTTAATGGCATCATCCTAGGTTTCTGTTTTGAATTGAAGGGCCTGCCCAATAGTGAGGACTGGTCTAACATCTTCATTTTTAGGTTCAGGATGTTCTACAAGTAGACATTTCTGATTGGGTAATGATTTTTCATATGGGCTTGGTTCCGTAGGAGGATAAAGCTTGATATTTTTTGTAATTCTCCCATTTGATATAATCATATGCCCATATCGGCACCCTATGAAGGCATCTACAGTTGCAATCTAGGGTCTTCCTAGGATCTATGGGTGACCACCTACTGAATAACGGGTTTGTAATATAATAAGGTCCACACGGTAATGCCATGAGTCTTCTAAAATGATCACATCCTCTAATTTCCCCACTGGCTTAATTGTGGATCTGTCTCCAAGTTCCAGGATAGTAGGGGTTGGTTTAATGTTTCTAAGTCATAATGTGTTCATTGTTTCAGCAGTGATAATGTTAATGGTCACTCCCAAATCCACCAGTACATTTGGGATTTCAACCCCATTAATATGTACTGTTAGAATCTGGTTCCCAGGGCTTTCGTATTTTATAGGCATGAATTTTCCTAACATGGTATGAGATAGTCTGCCCACTACATGAATGGTTAATGGATCCTCAGGTTTCCTCCCTGGTTTCTTAGATCAGTATTCCTTCAGAGTTTTTGCGTATATAGGTACATCCCTCATAGCTTGTAACAGGGGTATTTTAACAAAGAGATTCTGCGGTTCCCCTAGGAATTAAAATTTTTCTTGAGGGTTTGGTTTACTCAAGGTAAAAATTTCAGGATATGGAGGAGAAGTTAAATGACCTTGATTAGGAACAGCTTGGGGAGATGTCTGATTTATTACGTTTTGATCTAAATTCTCCCTCACTATTCTCTGTTCTGGTTCAGTATCTTCACTGTCAGATTGTTCTGTAATAATAGGTGAAGTAGGTGCATTCACTACATGGCCAGACTGTAGATTTATCTCATTGAGTTCTGCGGTAGAGATGTTGTAAGACAAAAGGTTCAGAGTGTCTGTTTGTTGGACCCCTTTATTATTTGGATTCAGATTGGGCTAGATATGAAGCTGGGATCTAATGGTTGGGTTTCCTGAGGGGTACATTAGAGGGAAACTGAATTTATTTTTGAGGCATAGACTGAGGAAACTTTCTGGTAGGAGAGGGTCCATGCCAGGTCTAACTCCATGAAGGATTCAAACTGGACTGGGGAACCTATTGTTGTCAAGGGGGATACTGATATTGAGACCACATACCTAGAAACGGTGCAGATTGGGGACCCATATTGAAACTGTTAAAGTACTGAGATGGCTCCTGAAACATACCTGGATTCATAGCTGGTGGTCGAGGTTGCCACGGCTTCTTCTGCCCCATGAAGTACAGCTGGTCTACCATGCTTTCTTCGCTTTCTCCTTGGAAAACTTCTTTCAGCCCAGGCAAGGAAGGACATGAACTGGTTGTGTGAGTCTGTTCACAGATCGTGCAGGCTTCCACCGTGTTCAACAGGCATTCCTTCAAAGGATGCTTATTTCTGCACTGTGGGCAGAATATGGCCATGGTTTTTTCCAATTCCATCTACTTTTTTTTTTCCTGCAGAGTGTCCATCTGGGCTAAGAGTGTGCTCATAATATCAATCCTTAGGTTGTCTAGTGATTTCCAAGCTCTTCTTTTGTAACCCCTCCACTGGAAGTCTTTGATGACCGAATCCCTTGCCCACTCCTTGCCATCCCCAGTGAACACTTAATACAATAATCACAAATAGTATCGAAGTCTTCTTTCGAAATATCCCCTTTTCCTACCATATTCAAAATTTGCAGAGAGTCTTCCCTAAGTGCTCGGAGGAGAATGATCTTCAGAATGTCCTTGTCCAGGTCACTATGTCCTGACCTCTGCAATATGTATTTAAATTTTTCTACACAGTCCTCCATGTTTTCATCCTCTTTCTATGAAAATTTAAAGATTTCCTCCTTAATGTCATGATACTTACAATAATCTTGGTATTTCTCCAAGAAATCTTCTTTCATACCTTCCCATGAGGTAATCGTACCTCCCCCTAAACCCATGAACCATCTCAGTGTTTTCCCCTTTAGGGTAGCAGGAAATATCTTCAATTTCTTAGCATCATCAATATAGTCATATCCTTGACACACAATATCAAATTCAACTATGAACGTATCAGGGTCTTCAGAAGAAAGCCCATGGAAACTAGGCAAAGTTGTTAAAGGGATGCGTCTCATTGGTGCATCACCTATAACATTTCCAATGGGAAAATCAATAGAGTAATTTACAGGTGCCATAAATACCCTCCAATACTCACTTGGAATTTAGATTGGTTCTGTAGCTGGTATTTGCAGTGATTCAGCGGTAGGAGGTTGCACTGCACTACCCTGGTCCCTTGGTGACTCAAAATATTTCACGAATTCTTTCACCAAATCAGAATCATTTGATTCAGCTACAGAAATTTTTACAGTGCTGCCTTGATCTCGTGGGGATGAAAACCTTTTCAGAGGTTCTCCTTCCCAGTTAAAATTTCTCAGCTCTTCTGATCCCCTACTTGCTATTTCTTCCCCTTCTGTTGCTGATAAGGAAGTCTCCTCCATTAATACCCTGTTTATTAAGTCTTCTGTCATCGAAAGAACACCTTCTGGTACTGTGGATGGCACTGGTTTCTCCATATACTGTCCTTCGAACTTCTCCTGAACTCTAACCCTAACATCAGCACGGGATTATGCCTCAAATCTAGATTTTTCAACAATTTCCAAAATGTATGTCTTCCTTCCCAGATCCTTTCCTTTCTTTCGGGGTCTTCCTCTGCCCCTCTTATTCAGATCCTTATTCATACAAATTGTGAAGAGGGTTCATCAAAGTAATAGCAATCACTCAGAACCCGGAGCAGGACAGATAGATTCCTCCCCGAGACGAGAGAATGGATTCAGACAAACAATAAAAAGAAAAAAGGAAAATCGAAGTTCAGGACCTGAAGTAGGGTATGTTGGGTGTGGAGCCTGATTATCTTGTTTATTTTGTATCACAACGTTGGACCCCTATACCTTAATGGGGTGGCAACGCCGCCCGTAATTAAACGCTACCTAGGGGGTCCAGGGGGGGTGGCTACGAATTTATGGAGCCCCCCTAGCGGGGAGTTTTAGGGGCAGCGCCCCCAAAGCTAAAAATAGATATAAAATTGCCTTGTAAATTATAGTAATTTCGAGTCAATCTAGGTTGTTCATTAGGCGGATGATCTGATGGTACAAGTTATGTTTAGTTTAGGTTTTTTTGCCTTAGAAGGCAACCCCTCACTTGTATGAGGGAATTGTATTGTGGCTATGTATTGTATGTGTATTCTTAGAGTGAGAAATAGATAGGAAGACTATGAGGGAGAACAGAGGATATTACAGTGGATCTAATGTAGGTTTTGTCTCTTCATTTTGCTGGATAATAGAAAGGAAGTACTAGTTGTTCGAGGTGGACGTAGCCCAAACTGGGTGAACCACGTATATTTGTGTCTCTCTGGTTTTCTTTGTTTTGTGTGCTTGTGTTTTCCACATATTTTATGTGTTGCATTTCTCTGTAATATTTAATTTTATAACAGGGTAATCACATACCCTCCTCAGGACGAGAAGTTGGCCCAAGGAAAAGAAAATAAAAATAAAGATTGGAAACTATGCCCAGAACTTAGGGCAGGTTTCAAAATACCCTCCCCAAGACGAGGGGTTAACTTTAACGAAAAATCAAAACAAGCATAAAGAAAAAAAAAAGCATGTTATGCTCAGGACTTGGAGTAGAGTAATAAATGCCCTCCCCAAGACGAGAGATTGATTCTACAGAAAACAATAAAAAGAAAGAAAGAAAAACACAAAGAACTTATGCTCAGGACTTGAAGCAAGGCAATAAATTCCCTTCCCAAGACGATAAATCGACCCTTAGATCTGTTACAGATCCTGTTCTTTCACCTATTAGCCTTCCTTGGAAACAGTGCCAAAATGTTGGTGTCTGGATATGAATAATGTTGAACCCTTTTTCCACATAAATTATCAACCCGATGGCGTTAGTTATTTCAAGACTAATGGAAAAGTATATGCAAACACAAGCACATGACTTGTTGTAGATCACAGGTTTAAATCCATAACACACAAACCACTGTAAAAACAATTAAGTAAACTTCATAATTGAAAGGCATTCACAGCAATTAAATATTAACTGTAACAGCAGTAATAAAATCACACTAAAATCATAAAAACAATGCAAGAAAGGAAAACACAGCACCTGATCAGAAGAGTGGGCCTAACTCTCTAATCAGGGCTACGGTAAACTCATGAATTAAAGAAGAAACGAAAATATGATGTGCATTCGATTAATGACAGAATAGATTTATTACAAAATCTGTATGAAAAAGGGCTTCACCCTGATTCACAGCTCGCGGGCCTCTTTATACAAATGTCTTGGAACCCTATATTTCCCTCAGCAAACCCATAGTTACAAAAATACATATTGTTACAATGGAAACCTAGTTGCCTAGAAGGAAACCATGAAAAGGCCTGAGATGGTGCTAGTACAAACAAGTCTATTACGTTGTAACAGCAAATGAGGAAAACGTTGGATATGATGGGTTGTTCCTCAACTCATGGCTGCAATGCTCTTGTTTTAGCCAAATCTATAGAAATATCAGATTTAATATGTAAAAAGGTAAAACCTCCATGAAAAATACTTCATTAACCAAATATCCCATGAAAGATAAGGAAAAGGGTTTCACCTCATGCGTTTAAGAGTAATAATGGCACAAAGAGATAGAAAGATAGGGTAAAGTGGGAGAGGAAAGTATACATATCTATTACCCAACACATTCACCACCTATCCAAAAATATAAATAGATAGGTATTCAATTGAAAGCTACTCAGATGCATGCAATCCATTATGGTGAGGGGTGTGAACAATGAAAGGTACTCAGTAATCATGGTACTTTGTGGGGAAGGGTGATAGATCTATAATGATGTCAAGAAAATGGTTTTATTATTATTTATGGAATTTTGTTTTTCATATGAGCACTCAAGAGAAAATTAGGAAGAGGGGTTGGATTATCATAACCGAGTCCTCCAAGTAATGTATGCTTTGGAAATCGATAAGCACAAGAATTTATGAGGGTCGAATGCCTCTTTATTTTATTTACTTGTTATTTTTAGTTATATTATCACTAGGTCCAAAGGTGTTAGTGATATAATGGGATTATAATACCCATGTTATCCACCTTTCATGCCACCATTGATCACATATGGAGAAAGAGAGGATGGGGAGTGACCCGTTGGAGGTAGTGGGTAAGTCGAGGCTTGTCGCTCCTTTATGGATTATCATTTCATGTCGTGACTCCATGCCTATAATAAGGAAGGAACACAAGGGCATATGAGGTATATTGATCCTGATTCGAATCATTATATAATTTTTCATTCATCTCAATGATGTTATAGTGGAAAATTTGAAGGAATTAGCTTATAGAAACAATTATAGTGGTAGGAAACAATTTGGAAAATTGGGGTTTTAAACATTTCAATGTTAGTTTGAGGCCTTAAATAATGTTTTTTTGGGGGGTAAAACTTTGCATTTTTTCTCATGATGAAATTCTAAACATGTATACATTTCCAAAAATATAAAAAATATGTCAATCGAAATTTATATGCAAAAGTTATGCCTCCTAGAAGTTGATCTCTGATGATTGACCACCATAATTCAAGTGGATAACACACCAATGCTTATTACTCATGGAAAATGGGTTAGCCACATGAATAATATGAATAATACTATAGAAGGGCCAAATTTGTAACTCTATACATGTGAATAATAAGAATAAGACTCTAGAAGGGTCAAAGTTGTAAATCTAGCTTAGAGTCGAAGAAGTCAAATTTAAACCGTAGTTGGTTATCGTATTGTGTTATAATTGGGTTATTAAGGGGAAGATGGGGTTCCATTTTATTTTTTTGAGTTTTGGTCCATAATAGATAATATTAGCTTAGTGTGGATAGAAAGAGAAAATAAAAGAGCGGGCTTGTGTTCTATAGCAACCCATAGGTCACAGGTATGAGGAAACTCCGTAGAGAGTGCCTTCTCCTTTGTATTTGCATAATTTTCATTCTTTAAAAAAAAAGAGTAGAGTAGCATCAACTTCCAGATCGATTTTCTCCAAAAATGGTTTCATTGTATCATATCTTGGTGCTAATTTTGATTAGTTTTTGTTTATATTCTGTTGTTCTCTATATTTTTCATTTTATCTATTGCATACATAAGTATAAAAAGAATAACTAATAAATATAGAAATACAGAAAAATTAACCCTGATTATATGGATGTTAGATTTAATTATATTTTTACTATATTTATTGTGAATATCTGTCTAATGGAATATCTACGGAAATTTACAAATCATATTGGTATCATAGTAGGTTTCTTTTAATGTTTTATGGAAAATTTAAGAGGGTTAGATTTATTTAAGTATAGAGTCATAAACCTAGCTACAAATGATGAATCAGTTTATGATAACACTCGATTTTTTGTAAAGGTGAGTTTTGCATGGCTAGAATCACAAGTCACATATATAAACGGTAATTTGAATATTGAAAATATATCTGAATATTTTTATATGTCTGAATATTGGAAATATGCATTCATATAACAATATAAACAAAACAAAACTTTAATCTAACCTCCTATCCATTATAAAAATATTTAATTAATAGAAAAAAGGAGACAAAAAGTAGAGGGAACATTATATTTATGTGTTAAAACCCCTTGGGAAAACATCCATGGGAAGGTAGTAGCATATTTACTATCTATATAAATCTCCAATCTTAAAAGGGGCACCACCAAAAATGATTCACCAATTTACAAAGATAAGACAAATATTTTTTTGTGTGTTCATGGGGTTTCCTAAACTCGATTACATACCAATAGATATTGAGGAATTGCATCCCAATAATACATGTGGGAAAATGTAATTCCACCTCTTTATATAAAATATTATTACAAGGATATTTACTCCATAAAATTAAAATAGGTATGGGATATACCTATTTTACATCAAATTAAAGTTTCTTCTAACATAGCCTAGAAATTATTACCTTCCAAAGTTACACATTTGAACAATTACCCTTAATAATTAATAGGCATATGCAACACTTATGAAGGAAAATGTCATTACATCAACACTCCCCTTTGATGACAACTTCTCACTTTCCCAACAACTTTGAAAGCATAAAAACTTTGCCTTTTTCATGGATATGGTGAAGAAGAATTATAAACATTGTTAAAATCAATGAGTAACACTTCTAAGGAATTCTTAACGTTATCACTATTAATAATTCAATACTTCTAAGGAAGTACAAACAAACAAAACTCCTAAATAATTATAAACATTGTCACTAGCAACAAGGAATACTCTTGAAGAAGTATGATCATTTTCACTAGTAAGAAGGCCCCACTTATGAGGATATTTGAAAAAACAACACTCTTAAAGAAGTCTAAACAGTAGCACCAACAACAAACAATACTTTTGAGAAAGTTTGAACACTACCACTAGTAACAAGGCATCACTTCTGAAGAAGTCTTAACAATGGCACCATCAATGTTGGTCAAACATAAGTATATTAAGAACTATATCTCCAAATAACAATGGATCATACACATTGATGTGAAGTCCTCAAGAATCTATGAAATGCACTCCATGACCTTTCATCACTCCAACCACAGTATTCCTTGATATTTGACACTAGTTTATGGTTCTACATGTCTACGTTGCAAATCTATGAGAGCATAGCTGCCATGATTTTAATAATTTTGATCACTAGGAAAATTGATTTGATTCTTATGAGAATGATGATATGGAATAGAAGTAGGCTTTGGTTCTCATTCAAAAATAGGAGTATAACAACCCTATACATCATTAATATTTTTAATAAATTTTAAAATTACATTGTGAATAATCTCATAAGTATACACAACATAGTTAGCAAAGGGAATATATTCCAACAATCCATTTTGAACTCCTCCTACAACAAATAAAACGTGTTGGAATCCATCATGATTGGATGTAGGTAGTGAGGAAGGAGTAGCAATATTATATCCAATACTTGCTCTAAATGTGTATATTTCAATGGAAATATGATTAGCAATGCCTCGTCCATTCTTCCCAAGTCCATGTATAGTATATCCCATCGTTTTTAACGGTCGGGGTCCAATACCCATAATGTTATTTTCAATGTTAGGATAAAAAACATGAGTCTTTCCCAATAAATCATGTGATGAAATAGAAACATCAACATCAATGGTATTATAGTCAACTAGAGTACAAGAAATATCATCAATAGATGAATACGACTTATCAACATCATTAACCTTCATCTAAACATTCTATAGATGAATGACCTCAAACTTGAGGTTATGTTGGAAATACTGTAGATTTTGAATAGTTTCATTCTTTTCAGTTAGTTGTATCAATAAGGAGTTGTGATATTCCTTCAAATATATATTCTGATTTTTCAATATTTATTTCTCTATATGCCACAAAGCAATAATAGATTGCAAGGCAATGATTTCTTGATGAAATTGATCAACAACTTTCATCTTCAAAGAATGGGTAGTAACATCATCAATCTTCTCATACAGAGATGCTAAATTTTTCCACACCTCAATCGGGTTATCTTCAACTGTTATGTATCCTTGTATATTATTGAACATAGTTTCCCAAAGAGACCCCTTGCATGTTTACATTTCTCTTTCCATATGACCAAGGATTTAGCATTGGTAGGTTTCTTGTGTTCACCATTAAAGAACTACCATAGATTCTTACTCCAAAAAAAATCAACCACATTTATCTTCCATGGAAGATATTTATTAACTACTAATTCAAGAACAAAAACTACTTTTGAATTCGTAATGGTAAATAAACCAAGAAACTAAAAGAAATGAGAATTTGGAGGAAAGAAGTAAAATAAAGAGGATCCCAACAAACCATATTATGATATCCTTGCTACCAATCACTCAAAAATAAACTGTAATTATGAAAATAAAAAATAAGTGTGAAATGAGCACTTGGACAAAGGGGTCAATAATAAATCTAAACAAGACTAATGGGTTAGTTCCAATTTTCAAAATGAAAATCAGTTTCATAAAAACAAATAATAGTTATATACCATATTGATATATTAAAAAAATATACCATATATTATAAAATCAGGGAAATTTATCAGATTAAATTACCTCATTAGAAATGATGATACTTTACACTATCTGCAACAAAAACCTATTTTCGGAAACAAAAATTCCATTGCTAGCATTCTAAATAAAACAAAGGCCAGTGCTTTGAAATTTGCATATAAATATCAGGGTGAAAAAAATGAAACAAAGTTATTGGATTAAAACCCATATAAAATTAACATATACCATATAAAATAATATTAATATTAATATGATATTAATATATATTATATAATATCGTGTTAATACAAACATATATATAACAATATAACATAGTGCATAGAAAATATTAATGTAAAATATATTAATAGAATGTTATATTGTATATGTTTTATATTTGTTGTATGAACGTTAAACTATATATATTATTTTGAAAACACAATAATAATAATAATAATAATAATAAACCCACAATGCCAAACCACAATTCCTATTATGAAAGTACCTCTTCCTCTCAGGTTTGAACCACGGGATGGATCGCAACATCGTGGAATGATTTCAATCCACACTATTCCACATTATGCCACTATCCACAACTCAGGGAAATTGAGGCTTTGAGTGTTGTTCACACAGATTTGACAAGTGTTGCAGTTGAATTAGAGCCTCTCATGTAGTATGGTAAGAAGGAAAAAAAAAAAAAAAAAATATATATATATATATATATATATATATATATATATATATATATATATATATATGAAAATGGGTTATTCTCAAGGTTCGACTATCAAACATATGGTAGTGTCGGTTTCAAACTCAATCTCACCGCTACCAAAATTGTGCTTGCAAACAAGAAAACCCATAAACCCATGAAAATGGACTGATCTTGCAGCCAAAGGAACTCCATATCTGAATCATGTAACTTTATTTTTGTTGGAATTGGGTTTTTATTTTTGTTGTTTTATTTGGTCACAATCAATAACTGATTTGAAATGCACTCAAAAAGCTAATTATGTAGCAGGAAATTTGATCAAACCAATCAGTACAGATTTTGTGGAGGCCTATATAGTACATGTATAGTGGCGACAACAGGGATAATAGTTAGATCTTATATTGAAGAAATCTTCAGATTATCTAGTGTTAAAAAATAATGGTCGATGTTTCGAATCCCAACGAAAATCCATCTTCAGGACAAGATTTTTGAATGAAGAATGAAAGAAAGACAGAAGGTTGGGGTTTATATAGTAATAAAGAGATAAAAAGAGTCGAAAAGAACAAAGTAATTAATAATCTATTAATTTATTTAATAATTTTTTATTTTAATAAATAAATTATAAATTTTAATATTATGATATATATATATATATATATATATATATATATATATATATATATATATATATATATCATATATTTAATAATATCAATAATTTTATTTTATTTTAATGAATAACTAATCTATTCTAATAAATATTTAATAATTTTTTATAAAATTGTTACTTTAATAAATAAATAATTTATTACAATAAATTTGTTTTTAATAAAAAAAAATTATTTAAAAATATTAAGTAATAATTATATTAATTAGTTAGCTATAATGATAACACCTAAATGTTACTATTTTTTTTTTTTTTAAATGAACTTGTCAAAAAATATTTTTTCCAAAATTTGATGCTTGTAGCAGAATATATCAACTTTGGAAGAAATAATTAAGCTCGATTAAAGAAAAAAAAATAGGCCTAGAAAAAAATCAGTTTGGTAAAAACAAAACGTAAAAATGCACCTAAAAAACTTTACGTTTGGTAAAAAAAAAAAACCTATAAATGCACCTAAAAAACTTTAGGTTAAAAAAATTGAATTAACCAAAACTAGGTTAGCCAAAATTAATTAAAAAACAAGAAAACCAATGCGAGATTTAACAACCAATAGCCATTCCTAGTTGATTTCACTATTCTGAATTCAACGGTGAGGCAAGTTTTTTTTTTTTTTTTTTTTTGGTTGGTACTGAAAAATCCTAGATATAAATAGAAGTCTTAATATATGATATATGATGGCAGATGTACAAAATGATAAGTGCTCAAATTGTAGAGAAAAAAAATTGTCATGAAAAAAAATTACTAGAGGTAGAAATAGTAATTTTCTCTATAAAAATTTACTAAAGGAGGTAAAAATAGTATCTTGATCTAATACCACATTAGAGCTACGCATAAACATATAATAATATAAACAAAAAATAAATTTATTAGTCTAACCTCCTATTCGTCATAACAACATTTTATAAACATGTTATAGGTCAATTTGGGCCCCATTCTCACTAACCTGGTTAACTGGGCATCATCTCCGGGTCCGATGGTCAAAGGGCCTATCATTCCCTATCTCAGTTGTTATATGCCCTAAGACAGGAAACAACATGAATCAAACAAGATTTTCATCAAAGCAAGGCTTTTCCATGGTTTGAAGCTTATTATTAAACATGTGGGAGCTCACCAACGCATGCTCTAAGGGGCCTAAGTGTGTTGCATATGCAGGTAGCCCCATTCCAGGCTGCTCTGCAAATCACTTCCTGACATTCAAAGGTGTGTTGGTCAGATTGGGAGTGAAATTCTCATTGTTCCAGAATCTCCACTTGGCCAGTGTCTTCTAGAAGGGTTCACATGTGTCAAGCTTCGGATCCAAGTGTCCATTTGAAATCTACATGAATGGAAACATGTCTTGCCTATTTTTGGAATGTTATTGATTACAAAATTGCCTACAGTTCCTCTATAAATTGAACACAGATCTAAGTGTTTGGAAGGAAGAATTTGAGTAGGGAAAAGTTGGAGAATTTTCAATAGAGAGTTTGGTTTGTGGAGCTGCTACTGGAGAGACTTATGTTGTGATGAGACTTGGGAACTTTGTTGGAAGGTCACGATGAATCAGTCACTAGATTGTAACCTCTCCTTCTATCATCAATAAAGAGTACTTCTTGTTTTTCCATAAATGCATCCATGTTTACTTTGATTTTCCATGTTGTAAAATCTTGGTTGATGAATGTAGTTTATGCTTAACTGATTTGGCTAATTAACTTGAATAGATATCTATATTATTGCATCTTCTGCTGTTTCAGTGTTCTTTCTTGCAGGAAGCATTCAACTATTTGAAACCGCTTGAATTTGAAGTTGTAGTGGAAGCGACAGAAAGGATCCATTTGGAAGCAACTGAAACAAGTAAGCATTCAATCCTCTCTATGTATCTATTCTGAGTTAGGAAAAAGGGTAGTGCAGTCTTTCACCTGTTGTTCTAGACTAGACACCGATCTAGGGAAGCGTAGTTTATCCATAGATTACAATTCTGGCCCAACAAACTGGCGACTCCGCTGGGGAGAATTTCTCTTATTTCTTGGTGTTTTAGTCTCTAATCTGCTTTCTAAATCCACCCAGTAGCTATTTCACATAAATATTAGACTTTTTCAGACCTTAATTTGCAAAGTTAGTGAGCCAAATAGTAGATTTTTCTTTGTTTACAGTGCCCAACGCACCCTTGGTTAGGGCACAGTGCTTTGCAGATCATTGTCTCCCTTCTCAGCCTACTTTGCAGAGCAATGTCTCCCCTTGGAGACTGTGTCGGCTCCTAAAAGGAACAAATCCCCTTGAATCTGACTTTGTACTTTTCTTCAGTTTTGTTTGCTGATTTTTTCTGAAAATTTTGATGCTCTATTGACCAGTAACTCTATATATTTCTTCTCCTTTGATTGAAAATTTGTTCAATGTTGTTTTAAAAGTTTTTCATTATCATTGACAAGTTGATTTCAAAGTACGTTTTATGGTCGCATTAAGAATCATTTGCTTTCGAAATAGGAAACTGTTGTAAAATATTCATTTCCTTAATAGGAGAAATTGTTGTTGAAGTCCTCATTTTTCCTTCAAAAGAGAAATTTTTGTTTGTATTATTCGTTTCTCGGAAGTAAAAATCATTTTGATTTTTGATATAGTGCACCTAGTTTCTTTTCTGCATTCATAACATTAAGGAAACTGAAAAGAAAAACTTGCATTTTCATGTAGGATTGTGTGTTTTTTGCAAAAGGAACATTAGGAAATCGGCATTTAGTTTGAGATTCATTGATTTGTTTTGTTCATTTATTTGTTTGCTCTCAAATTATTTGCTCTCTTCCCTTAGTAGCTAGGTCTTTCATTGAAAAAGCTGAAAGTGAAAGTTTGTTTATCATTCTTAGCTTTCATTTTAGGAATTCTATATACATCATCGTGGTGAACCTGAAAGGAAAATTGTTAAGTGAGATCAACATAAAATAAATCTCAATTTACTTAACAATGCTTTGGAACATTAATGATAACATTTAGAGGTCTAGGCTAGAGACGTGTTCTAGCATCGTAAAACATAGCAGCTGTCGTTAACTTGTCTGCGATACATTCCGAGTGTGATACCTCACTCCAGTATGTAAGTATATCATAGCTCGTCCACGTACTCTCGGGTATATCGGACGGTGTTATAGTAAGATAAGTATAAATGGGTGCTCTCACTATGGGGTTTCGCATCAGAAACTGATAATACGGACTTGGGCCTCCACGTACCTTCGGGTATATTTGGGAGGAAAAATTTTAGGTGCTATCCATCCATAGTGAACTGAGTCGAACACCTTGAAATTGTGATACACCGAACACAACATTTGGGGAGATTACCTGCCTGTACTTCTTGGTTCGCCGAGAGGTATTCTGCAGTTCACAGTTTCCTGGTAAACACTTTTTCCTAGCATTACCCTCTTTTTGTTTATTTTTTTTTGGATAAAATAAATCAGTAATCGTGGAAGAACACAATCCTACCCCTCGTCGTTCGTGTAGATTAGCTTTGAAACCACCTTTACCACCAGAAGTTATTTCTGGTAGGAGAAGGCGATCACGATCTGCCGAATCAAGTACAATTCGTACCTCTAGCAAAGCATCATCATTTAAACCAGAGCTAGCTCAAATTGTTTCCACACATCCCGGTCCATCTATTGTTGTCGAAACGGAGTCTTCACAGCTAACCGTGGTCACGATCCATTCAATCGCTAAGACCATACCTCCTGGACCCAAAGTTGTTCAATCACAAATTGATCCAGATCTTGTCTCTTCTTTGCCAAAAAATATAAATCCTGAACAGCCGGAAGCTGTTCCTACCTTGGTCACTCCACAAATTTTTGTAGCCACTGAAACTCCTATTTCACACAGTCAACCGTCTGAAATATATTTTGGGCCTGACGGTGAAGTTCTTCCTCCTGGTTTAATCGCAATTGAAGAAATCCCTCAACCTGATACACCTTTAATTCAAACCCACTTTGGGGGATAC
This sequence comes from Pinus albicaulis, assembly GCA_034641835.2. Taxonomy (NCBI): domain Eukaryota; kingdom Viridiplantae; phylum Streptophyta; class Pinopsida; order Pinales; family Pinaceae; genus Pinus; species Pinus albicaulis. The sequence goes on along the minus strand of CM076575.1, from coordinate 1,222,206,227 downwards.
CTTTACCTGTACCAGTCATTTCCTCAATTTTTTCCATCTTCTTTTGTTGATCCTATTGTTGTTCAATCACACGTCAATTTCGGAGAGTATACATTTGATCAAACAACCATGTCTGAACCAACATCTTCGGCTGGGTCTGTTGTTCCAATTACATCAGCTCCTACCCTCGCCACTCCTTCAATGTTCACAACATCACCAGAGTCATATTTGCATGGAGGCCCTTCGGTCCCAACAGATTACAAATAACTATCTGGCACTTTCTCTAGTGCACCTTCATGTTCATGGTCTTTGCCAATGTCATCATCTGGTGTTTTAACTGGTAGTCCCATAGTTAGTATTGAACGAATTGATTCATTAAATCCATCATCAGGGCAATATCAAGCCAGTCATTATGGGTCAATTCCTTTAAATACTATATCGACTAGACTCCCAGCATTCGGTGAACAATATTTTCCATCTTATTATCCTCCTTATGCTAGAGGGACAACCTATGGTCACCCAATATGACAGTACCAAGTCACATTTTGGTCAAACTAATGTTGACATGCATGTTTTTCAATGGCAGCCCACTCTGCCTATCCAACCACAACTGTTTGTCCAATAATATCAACCAATTCAACCTGTTACACCCACTTCAATACCACTTGTTAATACATCTATACCCCAGTTGCAGAATCAAAATCTTGTACATCAACCTTATCAGGCGAGTTCTTCAACTCAATATCATCAAATATTGGGTCCACAGACTCAAAATCCTTTGGTTAATTTACAACAACCTGTATCAAGAATTATTTATTCACAAGTTGGTCCACCATTTCATGGGATGTCACAAACGCAATCTAGTTATACATATCAACCGAATCCAACTTATACTAATTTAGGTTATAATATTGGTGGACAGACCCTTTGGCAGCCATAGGCACAAATTCCTCAAACTTCATATCAAGAAGTACCATATCCAGGTTTTGGTCAACAAAACTCTCAAGCGTTTGCCATGCAAAACAACCCCTATCTGGGTTACTAGCAACAAATCCCATATGTCGGTGCTCAAAGACCTGTTGCCCAAGCAATTCCATCTTATCCTAGCTATGCTCAACCTGACCTTAATAGATAATTTCCTTTTGTTGCAACCTTGGAATTACCATATTTAAACCAGTTAACCAATTATCCTATCAATTATGCTCCTTGGTGGCTGCTGATACCACATAAATTACCCTCCGACATTCCTAAATTCAATGGAAACCCTGGAGAAGACCCATAAACTCATGTTATGACTTATCATTTATGGTGTTCATCAAATTCCCTAAATGATGATTCTGTTCGATTACGTCTTTTCCAAAGAATGCTCACAGGTCTGGTAGATAAATGGTACATTGAATTACCTAGATCTTTATTTGACAATTTCACTACCTTGGCTACTATCTTTTTGACCCATTTCCAGTTACCGATTAGATACGAGACTGGAAAGAAACTCTTGACCAATTTCAAACAGAGTAATGTTACTCACATTTCAGATCATAGTCATGAGTGGCGTCGCCATTGATGAATGGTGAAGACATTTTTTCCCGATCAGCTCCTTGCTAAATGGTTCATCAAATCCTTGTTACCATCTATAACAGAGGATGTAGCCAAAGGTGGCATCGTCACAGAAGAGAAAGTTATTGCTCATGCCCAGTATTTAGACTTGATTTATACTCAGCCTGACACGCTTTATGAGAAAATACCAAATGCGCTACGATCTAATTTCAATGTTCCTTCTCAAATAAATGACTCTCATGCCGGAGACGGCTTGATAGGTACTATAATTACACACAACACTACTACATCTAATCCTACTCCTACTTTCGAAATCAACGTCGTCTCATTCAACAAAGGAAAAAGTGATAAGCAACCAGGAAGTAAGAAAAAGGGGAAATCAAAGAAAAATCAAACTTCTAACCCGCAGGAACGATCATCTGATCAACCCACTAGAAAATTTCACGGAAATTCCGACGGCCAATTCGTCGCTATTCCGACACATAGTCGTCGCAAGAGCGACAATTTGAGGGCGGGAAAAATGTGGTTTACCATACCGTCGCAGTTCCGATGCAATTAAAAAGTGTCACACTATCGACACTTTTTATGTCGCTTCCAAACAAGCATCACTCTTCCGACGTTTCCCAATCCGTCGCACTTCCAACCTTTGTAAACTGTCGCACTTCCAACGAAATGTGGTCCGACGTTTTGAACGTCGCTCTTTCGACGTCTGTAAACTATCACAATTACGACAAAATGTGGTCCGACGTTTTGAACGTCGCTCATCCGACGTTTTTATACTGTCGCTCTTCCGACATTTCTAATCTGTCGTAATTCCGATGCTTACAAGGCGTCGATATAGCGACGGTAGGTTCAATTTTATAAAAAAATGAAACTTTAAAAGAGGAAAAACTTTGTTTTGAATATATTATATGAAGTAAAACAGTCCATGAAGTCATTACATTTTCACATCTAAAGATTGGAACCCAAATATCCATCTAGAAAAGTGGAAGTCCCACCCCAGACAATGATAGAAAAATACCCCATGTCACATACAGGGACTTGATATTAAACCCAGTAACAGTCCGCATGGAGATTATCGACAATCCGAGAAAGCATCCAAATATGCCCTAGGCATCTATAAGAAAGTGAAATAGCAGTATGTAGAATAGTAAAGCAACAGATAGAATACCGACGTCCATTGTTCCAAATACAAATTAAAGTACCCAAAATCCTGCAACAGAGAAAAACGCTAATCATGTGAGGAGTGTGATATGTCCAAAATATAAAAACACCATCAGACCATATCAATAAACCAGCAACATAGACCAGCATCGCTAGTTTTGAAGGCAGAGTGATAAACATTAATCATTTTTTTTTCACAAGAGAAAAAACGTTGTTTTGAATATATTATATGAAGTAAAACAGTCCATGAAGTCATTACATTTTCACATCCGAAGATTGGAACCCAAATATCCATCCATAAAAGTGGAAGTCCCACCCCAGACAGTGATAGAAAAATACCCCATGTCACATACAGGGACTTGATATAAAACCCAGTAATGGTCCACATGGAGATTATCGACAAATCTGAGAAAGCATCCAAATATGCCCGAGGCATCTATAAGAAAGTGAAATAGCAGTATGTAGAATAGTAAAACAACAGATAGAGTACCGACATCCATTGTTCCAAATAAAAATTGAAGTACCCAAAATCCTTAAACAGAGAAAAACACTAATCATGTGAGGAGTGTGATATGTCCCAAATATAAAAATACCATGAGACCATATCAATAAACTAGAAACATAGACCAGCATCTCTAGTTTTGAAGGCAGAGTGATAAACATTAATCATTTTTTTTTTGCAAGAGAAAAAACGTTGTTTTGAATATATTATATGAAGTAAAACAGTCCATGAAGTCATTAAATTTTCACATCTGAAGATTGGAACCCAAATATCCATCCAGAAATGTGGAAGTCCCACCCCATAAAGTGATAGAAAAATACCCCATGTCACATACAGGGACTTGATATAAAACCCAATAATGATCCACATGGAGATTATCGACAATCTGAGAAATCATCCAAATATGCCCGAAGCATCTATAAGAAAGTGAAATAGCAGTATGTAGAATAGTAAAGCAACAGATAGAGTACCGGTGTCCATTGTTCCAAATACAAATTAAAGTACCCAAAATCCTTGAACAGATAAAAATGCTAATCATGTGAGGAGTGTGATATGTCCAAAATATAAAAAGACCATCAGACCATATCAATAAACCAGCAACATAGACCAGCATCGTTAGTTTTGAAGGCAGAGTGATAAACATTAATCATTTTTTTTTCACAAGAGAAAAAACGTTGTTTTGAATATATTATATGAAGTAAAACAGTCCATGAAAAACGTTGTTTTACAGACACATGAATCCTGTAAAAAGTCTCTAGCATCAATTCATCATCCAACAAGCCACAAAGAAATTTCTCCAACAACACTTTATTCTGAAAAAGTCAATGTTACTGCAAAGTATATGAATCCACACTTACTACTCCAATTGATGGAGTATTTATACAAAAAATCATACAAAATATCTCATAACAAATTGAGATATTATCTATGATAACTAATAAGTATTTTACAACAATATAGAGACAGATGGTCTCATAGATAAGAAAAATGATAATTGATGTTGTGTTGTTTCCTTCTTTTAAGAATGTGCTGGAGGCAGGCCCTATATCTTGGCTTGCTGCTGTCCTCTTCAATAATTCTATGTTGATTACTTTGTTTCACTGATACTCTTTAACTGCTCTGATACTCTTTGAAATTTGTTCATCCTTTTATCCTTTTTATCATGATATACTGTGGTAAATAGGCAAAAATTTATGTAAGGATAATTTTTTACAAAAGTTCCATCATTTCTTCCCACCATTGAACTTCTGGCACTCTGGTCCTTTGCAACTTTCTTTGTGTTTCATCAGCCTCAGTATATCTGAAGAAATTAGGCTGATTTGGGAACAAATGATTTACTTCATGCTCAAGATAAAATAAATTCTCCAATCTGTCATGAAGGTTTTTCCCTGTAGGCAATGTTGTTGTTGATGAACTGGTTGAAGAACTAGCTTGATTATTAGCATATTTGTCCAATTTTTCAATAGAACTATCAAGGCCCATTAGCTTATCTTCTGCAACTATAGGATTGGGCAATCCTCTATTTAACAAAATATTCAATCTTTTTCTGAAGGCAATGATTTCTTCTTGCATATCTGAGCACCTTCGTTCTAAATTCTGTACCAGAGTTCTTTTAGTAAAAACTCTCTTTATTTCCAGAATTGTTCTAGTCATGTCCTGAATACCAATTTCTGCAAGTTGATCCTTAGTCTGAGTATTCAAAAAATGTATAAGTCTATTGGCCTCTTCTGGCATATTTCCCAACTCTTGTCTTGATCTCTCAATCTCATCGAGAGCCAATTTAACTAAGTTATTATGTTCATCCATTATTTGAATTGAGGACCAAACATCCTTTATTGATTGAATGATATTATCCCAAATAATATCATTTATTTATTTTAAAGGTTTCTCCAATGTGAGATCCTTTTCCAATGCTTTGACTATTTTTTCTAATTTGTTCACTTCTCTTGTTTTATCAGCAACACTCATTTTTGAAAGATCATATTTATGTTCTAGAGTAGCCAATTGTTCCTTTGTTTTGTGAAGCTCTATGGCCTGAAGTTTCATATCTTCCATTGACTTTGTTAATTCATCAGTGTTCAAATTTGCAGTGTTGCTCTGTGACAATTCTGCTGGCTGTTATTATGTTCATCCATTATTTGAATTGAGGACCAAACATCCTTTATTGATTGAATGATATTATCCCAAATAATATCATTTATTTCTTTTAAAGGTTTCTCCAATGTGAGATCCTTTTCCAATGCTTTGACTGTTTTTTCTAATTTGTTCACTTCTCTTGTTTTATCAACAACACTCATTTTTGAAAGATCATATTTATGTTCTAGAGTGGCCAATTGTTCCTTTGTTTTGTGAAGCTCTATGGCCTGAAGTTTCATATCTTCCATTGACTTTGTTAATTCATCAATGTTCAAATTTGCAGTGTTTCTCTGTGACAATTCTGCTGGCTGACCTGTTGTTGCTGTACCTATCACTACTCCTGCTGTAGATACTAGAATATTTTCCTGCTTATCTTTTAATGCATTCTCAAGCTCTTTTTCAATTGCAGTAAGTTGCTCATTTAATTTTAAGAGAAAATCCATTAGTTCTTCCTCAGAATTTTGTTTGATGATTTCTGCAGTATGTGGATGTCTTGAGGCCGGTAACTTTAATTGTTTTCTCAGAGCTGCAATATCATCATCTTTTCTCTCGATCAAAGCTTTAATACCTTTCACATCTTTAGAATTATGACCCAAACCAATGATTATTTCCTCTAAAGTTTTGATTCTATTATCCTTAGCCTAGGAGGAGGATTTTTCAAGCTGCAACTGTGTATTAGTATTATCCAAAGAATCCTGCAACTTATTGGTCATCATTGATTTATCCGTCAGAGTAGAATAAATCATCTCACCTGTTTGCTTGTGTAGCTCAATTTGATCTAAAGGATGGATATCCTTTGCTAAGACTTTAAAATTAGTCCTAACGTAATCTGCAGCTGTCTGAGGCTGCTGCACCTTGGGCTTGAAATGGCTCATTAACATCTTACCCTGTTGGATGTCATAAGCTGACATCAATATTTCTTGATTTTTCAGAGCCATCTTCAAAAATTGCTTGTACACTTGAAGTCTAAGTCGATCATTCCTGGCCTTTATATTGATGAATTTTCTTTTGATGTCCCAGGAAGTTTTTACTGGAGGTTTGAAAGAAGATATTTCTGCACTTTGTTGCCTCTGTATTCCCTGTTTTTGAAAATTAGTGGATGTCCCACTACCTGTATCTGTTTGCTGACTGTCTTCTCTTCCCTGGTTGTCAGGGATTTCCTGAAATGATTCATCTTCTGGAAGGGGAGTTAATTTCTTCCTTTTAACATCTTGTTGTTCAGAAGAGCCACCAATAGGAGTAGTTGTTTCAGCCTCTCTCTTTTTTCCCTTTTCTATATTCAGAGGAGTTTGTAAAATACAAATTTCTGGCTCACTGATCTGAGTAGGAGGAATTTGTCCTTGACCTTGTTCTTTAGAAGTCTCTGGTTGCTCTGTCATTATGAATTTTTCAATTATTTGTATATCAGGCTCGTTTTCTTTTCCTTTAGATTCTACTGCTGCTGTACTAATCTCCTGCAAATTTTGTTGTAAAGTCCTGGCTGAAGAAGATCCCTGCACCTGTCCAAAAGATTCTAAGTCAAGTATCTTTTCAAGATCTTTCATTACATTTTCAACATTGACCTGCTCACTATCTTTTTCAACCAATGTCCCTTCTGTCCATTCATCCATATTAGCATATTGTTCTATTTCTGGGATTCTTTGATGGATGTATGGTGACGGTTTATTTTTCATTCTTCTATCACAGATAAAGTTGTTTGGATCATAAGGCACCCAGTAGAAACTCTTTTGTAGTCTGAGATAGTCTTCTAAAATCCTTTCGGCTTCCTTTCCAGCTTCCCTAGAGTTACAAATGAAGGGACCTAATTGGCTCTTGATCTTGAGTTGAGCCTTTTTCTTTGCATTGCAAAAATGAATTATATCTGAATTATTCATCTGCCTGAAATATTCTAATGCAAAGAGTCTCATTGGGACATACTTGGGCGGTTTGAATGGGCATAATTCACATCCATATATCCTGATCTCTGTGTAGTTTTTATATAGGTACCAGTCACCTATCTTGTAATGCTTTGAGAGCTGAAGGATTTTCTTGATTTCATTGTTAATTCTAGGAGGAGAGACTCCTGTCAACAAGGTAGTTGCAGGATGAACAAAAAGGTCAACAAACTCATTATAGGAATAAGGAGAATCAGAGGAAGTGTGAGTAATGGCAGACCAAAAGATGATTGACCTAGGATTCCCTTTAGCATCAAGTTTCTTAACATAAAAAGGGAAATGTTCTGACTGAAAGTAAATCATGAGATGATATATGACAGAAGAATACTTAAATACTCTCTCATTCTCAAATCTCATGAACTGATCATGGATTTTGTCAGCAATATAAGATGCAAAATCATACTTGACAGTAGGAGGTTGTCCAGGGGTAAAAATGGATAACAATACTAGGGTTAACTGATCAACATACTCACTAGTATTGAAGCCCATTATGGAAGATATCATGTTTAAAATAAGTCTACCCTCATCAGTAAAGAAAGTATAACCATAAGGGGGAGGGTTTTTAGGCTGATGCTCTGATAACATGAAGGTTTGGCATAGGCGGTTTAACTCTTCATGGGATAACTTAGTAGATTTCTCAAGTAATTTAGCCATGGACAGGGGAGTGAGAGCTTGACCAGGTTGGAATTGTAGCATTTCATTTATGGACTGAGCAGTTATTGGGAAAAGGACATTTTGACTTGGGCATAAAACTGCTCGTTGGTTGGGATCATAATTTGCGTAGCAATAATGGATTAACTCAGGAAAAATATGGACTTAGGGGAGAAGGTACATAGGAATATTTGATTCCCAAAGTCCAAAGATGTCAGAACCATTCAAATAATTGTCTCTGAAGCAGCAAAATATTCGAAGAGGATTCTCACCTAGACGCAAGTCCTTAATTTGAAAATCCATATCGGCTAAAGGCAAATAATCCAAGTCCTTGTGAGGGGCATTGATGGGCACGACATTCAGAGCTACGGGAACTTCCATTTCTGGTTCTTGTGGATTCAAAAATGGAATTTCGTGGTTTTTGTGGAAAAGGGGCACAATTACCAGTTTTGGGAATATAATTGCAGTTCTGGGAATGAAAAAGACCAAACTGAACTTCTTTTCAGACCTTAGTGCAGAATTAAAACTAAAACCAGGATTTTTTACAGATTTTAGGGGGGAATTGGAATAAATACCTATTTACGGGAAACGAAACGTGTTTAAATAGGCGCTAGTTATGACAGAAGAACCCTGAAATATCGGCTTCAATTCTCTTCAGCAAGGTAACAGTCAGCAAGTGTTAACAGTTGGTTTTTGAATTTTGTTGCATGGAAGACTGGCTAGCGCACGGAACAATGAAAATGACGCAAACGCAATTTGTTTTATTTACAAAGTCAAAAGGGTGGCGGGTTTTGATTGATGACGTCAGAATGTAGGATGGTTTCGTCACAGAGGGATAGGAGTGGATATTTGTTTGGGTCACTCATGCAGTGGAAATCTGGACCCAAAAAAGATTAGGGCGAATTTGATAAGAAATTCGCGTCACAACTCTCCCTCCGTACACCAGCCCAACTTCGGACCCGAAAAAGATTAGGGCGGAATTCATTTGGTTTTCGCGTCACAAAATTGGTCGACGTCAGCAGGCTATTATGGAACGCGAATTTGGTTTGAATTATGGTTTATCACCGTTTGAATTCCGGCGGGCTCGACTTAAGAACAAGTTTGTTTGATCCCATCTTGTAAAATTTGTGTTGGTTTTCTTTGATAATACACATATTTATAATAAATCATGGGAATACCACACTAGTAAACATGTGGAAAAGTTATATAAATTATTGAGAACAATCATTTTTATGTAAAAATATCCAAATGTGCTTTTGGGAAATAAGAATTCGAGTATTTGGTTCATCTTGTTTTAAAGGAAGGAGTGAAGTTGGAGCCTCAAAAGATGCAAGCTATTACAAAATGACCTATTCCTAAGAAAATCAAGGTTCTTAGAAGATTTTTTAGACTTACATGATATTATTGATCATTTGTTAAGAATTATGCATGCATTTCAAGTCCACTCACATATCTCTTGAAGAAATAATCATTTATATGGAATGATGAGGCTACTTTGGCATTCTCTCTTTTAATGGATGCCATTTCTTCTACACCAACATCGGTTGCACCTACTTTTGGTAAAAAATTCATAGTAGAGTGTGAGGCACTAGGACAAGGAATTTACGTAACATTAACACAATAAGGGATATCATTGGCTTTTAAAAGCAAGGAATTCAAAGAAAATGTGACAGAAATCCATTGTAGAAAATAATTAAGCAATATTATGCATTAAAAAGGAGGATGATATATCACTGGAAGAGAAGAAAGTCAAGATATATAGCAATATAAATATTTTTAATATGTTCATTAATTACTTCAAAGTGAAGAAAATAAAGTTTTAATTTTGAATTAATGCAAAAAGATACAAAAAATTTAGTCTTTATAATATTCTTTTCCTAAATTAAGAGAACATAATTTATAATAATTTAAATTTTCTTTATTTCTAAGAATTGGCCTAGAAGAAGTATTTTCACCAATGGAAAAAGTAACAATATTCCTTTAAACAAACAAAATTGCAGGATGGGATGAACTCTATGGAGCATTGGGAGTGAAAGAGAGATATACTTTGGTGCAAATGTAGAATATTTTTATGCACGCAAGCATATTTGAATAAACAAATATTAAGGGAGTCCCGTGTCTCTATGATGGTAGGATGCAAGGTTCCTTAAAACATCTCAAAGGATCAAAAAATATATTTTTGGAAGGAATGAAGAAATATATTCAAAATTTTGTAAGAGAAGGTCAGGTTTGCATAATAAATAAAAGAGAGATAGTAAAATATCTAGGGTTACTTCAACCATTCCACATACATATTCAAAGACTAGAAGATATATCAATAGACTTTATTACAGGGTTACTGAAATATAAAGGTAAGTATTACATTTTTGTGGTCATTTATATACACAAATTTTGTAGATTTTTTTTATAGAGATCAAAGTACATAAACAACAAGCCAAGTGGCAGAAGTGTCCGTGAAAGAAATTCATAGTCTTCATGGTTTTCCTAAAGTAATAGTAACAAGAAAATTTTGGAAATAATTATTTAATATTAGTGGAGAAACACTAGCTGCCATGAGTTCTACATATCAAACACAATCAAATGGTCAAACAAAAATAGTTAACAAATGTTTTTAAGGTTATCTACAATGTTACTCTTTAGAAAATCAATATTAATAGATGAAGTGGGTTCCTCAAGGAAGAATGTTAATATGATACTATCATACTACCTATCACACATCTACTAAAATTTCCCCATTTAAGGCCCTTTATGGATATCCAACTCCTAGTATCTCATACTTTTTGCAAGATAAGTCAAAAGTATAGGAAACAGAGTCACATATGGAAAATACTAAAGAAACTTTGAAAATTATTATGGAAAACCTTCAAATGACATGAAACATGATAAAACAACAAGGGGAACAACATTGAATTGAAAGATAATTTGAGGAGGGTAATTGGGTATTTTTTAGATTATAGCATTATAAGCAATCTTCATTCAAGAAAAAGAAGAATAAAGAATTAGCTCAAAAATGTTATGGCCCTAAATAATTATTAATAGGATTGCACAAGTGGTATAGAAGTTATATTTTCCTTCTTCTTGCATTCATAAGGTTTTTCATGTATCTTGCCTAAAAAAGGTTTTGGGAAAAATATGCCAATGTAAATAGAACTTCCAAAATTAGATGAAGAATGAAAGTTGATTCTTGAACCACAAAAAGTTATAGATAAACATTATGTATCTCTTTGACATATAACCATTATGAAGTACCTAATCAAGTGGAAGAATATTCCTCTAGAAGAAGGTACATGGTAAAATGATCAATTCGTGATGAAATACCCACGGCTAAAGGGTTCATTTGAAGTTTTGACAAAGGTTTTGTTATATGTTTTATATAACGCGTGGTGGAATAGTTTTATTGTTTGTTAAGGTCCCACACAGTGATCAAATTTGAAGGGCAGGTCTAAATTTCAATTAGAAGGGCATAGATCTATGTCGCCCTTCCATAATGAAAAGCTTTAAAAAAAAACTTTTCAATTGACCACAATAAATTATTTTTACATTTCATTTTCAGAAAGACAAAACCATCAATATTTATATTAATAAAAGACTGTTACATATACAACAATGAAGAAGGCTCCATCTTTCATTGCTTAAATATCTCATTGGCAATTTCAACATAATTCTTGAAGACATTATTATAAGAGTTTGGATACATACCACCAGGATATAGGAGATTCTTATGTGTCATATTGTGTAATGCAATTTTGACTTTGTCTCACAAGGAGCAGCAGCATGGAGGTCTGGATTTTTCTTATAGAACTTTTTTATTATTATTTGAAACGTTGTTTATAGATATGAATACAACAATGAAATTATGAGCATGGTGGAAAATTAGTCAAGCTCATGATTCCAAACCATGATGATGTAAGTTTGGAATTTAACATTTTTACATGTTAAAGAAAAATAGTCAAAATCACTGACAACTTAGTATGCCATAATTAATAATCATTCCCTATTCACTTTTGTTAATAGGTTTATGTCACACGATGATGTAGGGGCATTAGGCACTAGCTAGCAATGTAGGAGGTTTTTTCCACGTGTTGTGGCTAAAAGGGTTCGAAAACATTTGAGTTGTAACAGCTAGGTGTCAATACCTCAGTTGACTGTATTACTTAGACTAGTTAGAGTTGTAGGAGTCGAACAGTTTCAGTTAGTTGAATTATTATAATTAGACCTTTTGATTTCTAGAATGGTCCTCTCAGAGGAACCGAAAAGCCATATGTTATGTATATAAATTGTAATTCCTCGAATGAATAAAAGTAGAGAGGGAAGAGGAGAGTAGAGAGGGGATTTCTACAATAAACCTCTGTGTGTGAACAATTGTTTCCAGTTAAATGATTTCCAAGCTTAGTTGCCATTGAATTTTCTCGAACTGCTAATTGTGAAGAATTGTTTAACTATGAGGTGATTGGGTACTGATAATTCCATTCTTCTGTCATTTAATTCCCGTAAATTTTTGGATAACCCTGTGAACTCACCCCACTCGAAGGAGAGGTCTGTGTAGAGAACCGGGGTCGTGAACACTGTTCAAATATAAAAATCCCGCTTAATAAAGAGACAAGATTTTGTGTTTTTGGAACCTGACCCGAGGATTGGACATGAGTTAACAAACAAAAGGATAGCAGAACCAGAGTTGCACCCGTGGTCAAGCCCTGTACCAAAACCACGAGTGGAATCACAAAAGCGGGTTGCCCATATCACACTGCTTTTGCAGAGTAGGCGGTATTTCCTATTCACGAGCGATTCCATAGGGAATGCAACACGTGGCAAAGTGACCCCTGGAAAACCACCGTTTAACCCGCGCCATCGCACATTAAAGCCCGACGTTGGAATCCGAGCGAAATTTCCAAGAGTCGTTGATTTGGAGAAGGGCCATCGGATGGTGGTCGCACATTGAACTTGCCCGGAGGATAACTAAGGTGTGCGGAGGATAGCCAGGTATGATACAAGTGTTTGATTGGTTATTGATATATATAGGTGGGGCTGAAGTATAATGAAATTGTTTAATTAAACGATTGGATGATAATTAGCATAAGTCTGGAGTGTGATTGTTGTAAGGTTGGGTGGTGAAATATAGAGCCGAAAGTTCATTACAAGTTATTTTTTTTAAAAGAAACGTGGAGTATAAATACAAAGTGTTGAAAGTTAAAAATTGGTTATAAGGCTTGGAGATAATATAAAGTTGGGAATATAAATTAAAGTCCAACCATTGTGGATAGTATTTATTTATCAAATTCTACGAATTTGATCAATAAACCCGAAGAAAGAAGAAGTCAATTAAGACTCAGGCTGGAGGAAAAGAACGGGGTACACCAAGGGAAAATGCTGACAGAGCGATTGTAGACACACCAGCTCTCCTTGGGGGTCCAATTTCAGTTTTGTTGCATCACACGATGATCTCTCTTCTCTGGCATTTACTTGTATTGAAGATCACTATTCTAGGAATAGGGAGTTATTTTCTCCAAAAATAACCCTAGCCAAACATTGACAATGCATCAAGGATATGTTTCTATGCTTCATAAGTACATATGTTCTACTTCTAAATCATGTCTTGGAAGTGGTTGTTTTGCTGGAAATTATTCACCAGTTGGTTTCATACCAAAGTCTTTTTCACATTTTCAGCATCCGATACATGAAAAAGATAATGGTTTAAAACAACATAAATATTTGAAATTTTGCAAGAATTGTCTGGCACACTTTGAATATGAATTTTGAAGTCAAGTGCATGATCTTGTATAGGATCAAGTGTCATTTTGAATACCAAATGTTTCACAAGAAACTTCTCAACATGCTACCCTGCAGTAAGGATTAAATGACAATATTGCATCAACTATTTCCATAATAAAAGTGCACCTCGGCCATAAGACTAAACAACTACAAATTTTTTAGATCTAACAAGACCACACAATCAAATGTATTCCACAAGGCCAATACTGTATGAAAAATTAAAAGGATTTTGTAAACAAAAATACCTTAGGTAACTAATTCAATTAGATACACCAAACCATCAGCAAAAAGGAAAACCAGCCTACTTGGCCCCAATGTTTTCAACTGGTTCCTCTAATTCAACGAATAAAAAGGCCAAAACCATAGCATTGAGATACATTTCATTACACTGTCAATAACAATAAAATTTGACTCAGCTATAACCCTTTCCTTTTATTGTTGTGAAAAGCTTTATGCATTACTTTAATATTGAATTATGAACTGTAAAGGAACTTACAAAATGTGACATTACGAACCTGGTCAAGCGCACAAGCAAAAATATCCTGGACATGACCCTGGTTGCCAAGTTGTATTGCTCATGATGCAAGAGGATTTGTACCTGCACTGCCAAGTCAATCAAAATCCATCATTATCTATACAATAAATACAAGTAATTGATGTAGTATTTTTACTCTAAGATGCATTCTTATGATAATGTTAGAACATAGGTTGAAAATGTCAAAACATACCTGAATAAGCTCCTCTTCGTTTCAAGAACAATTTATTGGAGTCGCATGAACTTGGAACAAGCCTCCCACGATCTGAAAGAGTAGCAACTAAGTCAACGGTGACTTTTTTGTTGCTACACTGGATCGAGGGTGGTTTGCTCCAAGATTAAATCGCTCCAATAAATTATTCTCTACTAAACAGGGCCAACCACGTGAAGGTGGAAGCTCTTATGGCCCCTCCCCCCCCCTCCCCCCCTCACATCACTCTCAATTCCCCAATACCCAATCTATATTTCATTTTTTACTTTCATGAACATAAAAAAAAATATTCAATAGCTAATAAAAAAACAATTCAACAAAAAGTACGCAAGGAAACATTGCAATTAATGCTTGACATAAAAATAGTATGATAAATGAGTTTTTTATATAACGCAAAAAACGTTCCAAGTATGGTCATTGGTAACGTTTGTCTTATAATAATACAATATTTTACATTATTGAATTTTCTTTTTCTTCTTCCTATTTTTAAAGCTCCTAATTACATCATCAATATCATCATGCTCTGCTCCTGTTTCGTGCCTTTCGACCAGCACTGCTGACCTAGTTGCGTAGTCACGATGTCTGGTCTCATCCAGTGACGGGGCATCGCCTACAAAAACAGATAATATTAAATTTTAATTGTCAGTTTTTAAATATCATTGAACTAGTTCGGTAATATTAATTAAAAAAATTGCAATGAGATTATTTACCTGGTGCACCAGTTGTCGCCGCTGACCTAGTTGCGTTGTCACGATGTCTGGTCTCATCCAATGACGGGGCATCGCCTACAAAAATAGATAATATTAAATTTTAATTGTCAGTTTTTAAATATCATTGAACTAGTTCGGTAATATTAATAAAAAAAATTACAATGAGATTATTTACCTGGTGCACCAGTTGTCGCCGCTGACCTAGTTGCGTAGTCACGATGTCTGGTCTCATCCAGTGACGGGGCATCGCCTACAAAAACAGATAATATTAAATTTTAATTGTCAGTTTTTAAATATCATTTAACTAGTTCAGTAATATTAATAAAAAAAATTGCAATGAGATTATTTACCTGGTGCACCAGTTTTCGCCGCTGACCTAGTTGCGTAGTCACGATGTCTGGTCTCATCCAGTGACGGGGCATCGCCTACAAAAACAGATAGTATTAAATTTTAATTGTCAGTTTTTAAATATCATTGAACTAGTTCGGTAATATTAATAAAAAAAATTGCAATGAGATTATTTACCTGGTGCACTAATTGTCATCGTTGGGACTGTTGCCCTGTCTTCCTCTCTGGTGGTAAGATCCTCAAGGGAAACATTCTCTATCATTTAAACAAAAAAAATTATAAGGACAACCATCAAGGTATAATTAGAAAAAATTATAAGTGGAAATTAATTACCTTCACGGCCCTTACTAATAGTAGCATTGTCGTCCTGGTCCCTACTACAATGATCAAGTTGCACGTGAGGATCATCTACATTTGGCTCTAAAACTAGGTTATTTGCGTCGTCGGTAGTGTTGCTCCCCTGATTTAAACAAAGTTGTTAGAAATTAAATTTATGGATGAAAATAAACATATTGAAAAGTTAATGTTTTACCTTATTAGGCATTTTGGATCTTGGGACCTGCCCCAAGCTTATGCGACATTCAACTACGGCTTGATAGCCGAAATGGAAAGCAATATTTTTATCTTCCTCTGTAGTTTCTGTTCCGAAGTCATCACCCTAAATTACATATGATTGTGTATTTTTAATCATATTTGATAGGATTACAAAAATGTTGGAAGGCAATACAATTAATTATAAGATGTTTAGCTACTTAATTACAATTCTTGCGGCCAGTTTCAAGTAGCCGCCCTGGCCTAGCTTGTGATGGCCCTTTTTTTCAATCCTAGCTTTGGTTTCCTTTGAGGTGTCAGGCAACCTAGCATCAAAATATTAAATTCAGATATGACGTAGCACACTTTTATTTTAGACATAGAGAAAATTAAAGCTATTGAATTAAAGTTGTAATTTACCTTGCGGGTCCAGATGGCATTTTTCCTTCTTTCTTTGCCCTTTTCTCTTTTCCGTCATGGATGAGTGCTCTCCACTCACTCTCTGGAACTATGAGAGGACGCTCATATCTAGGGTTAAATTGCAATTGTGTCCTATAGGTGTCCCTAGTATATTTCAAATATTTGTCAACTACCCGAGCCACCGCTGTTCTGTCAAATGTGTCGACCCCAAAAAGGGCTTCTAGATAATCTAGAAGTTCTTTTTTCAAGTTGGAACTCTGGGAATTCCACCTTGTGCGTATGTTTGGGCCAAAAATTACCAACACATGGCTCTCCAGATACCTGTAGAACTCATTGTTTCCTACACAGAAAAAATTAAAAATAAATAAATAAATAAATAAATAAAAATAAAAAATAAAAAGAAGAAGAAGAAGATATGATCATTAATTTAAAAATAAAAATCATGATAAATATGTTTTAGATAAAGTACATGAAATAGTTAAAATATTAAAATTTACCTGGGACTTGTACATGCTTTATAGGGACACCTTCATCGTTCACCAACAACGTGCCATTAATGGTCCCTGTGGAGCTGACACGTGTAGCTCCAGGAAACGCAATAATGTAGTTGGCCATATCAGCCTCATCATTGCCAACATGTTCAGCGGTTGGCTGGGTGTCTGCTTGGGTAGGGTGTGTTTCTTGGCTGGCACCTAAAGGAGTAGAAGGTGTACGAGAGGGTTGTTGGGAAATCTCTTGCCCTTGTGTCCCACTACCACCAACACTGGGTTCAGCAAGTGCCAAAAAACGCTACATACAAAAGAACTTTTTTTTAGTTTAGTCAATGTAAAAATTAAAAATCAAACTATCACAATTCATCTCATGCAGAACAAAAAAAATATCCTTTTGACTTTTTATTATTACCTGATATGTTTCTAGTTGGCTCATAAGTTGTTTTATCCTCTCTTCTGTTTCAGGTGTTTGAGGCGCGTCTATCAAAGTATTAAATTCCGACCTTGCATCTTGTGCCTTTTTTCGCAACAAGAACACTGGAGATAGGGATGAAGAAAGCTCTTCCTCAAAGAGGGAATCATCGGGCGTACCATGGCTAGGTGTCTGCATATTTGAACAAAATTAATATTATTTCAATTATGTAAATAACTAAAATACCTGAAGATAGAGCAATGCTGGCACTTTACATGTTCTTCCATTGGCCTCTTTCCGCGATCATCCCGTCTCGGGGTTGTTCCTGCACTGCTCTGATCAGTCTGCCACATTGCAATAAAATTATAAATGTAAAAACTTGAAAACAATATCTAACTTGAAAACACAAAATGAAAACTGAAATAATTTCTAATAAGACACCGGAAGACAGAGTTAGAGTTTCAAATGTGCCTTGCATTGAATTCAGTCCTGGAAACATGTCATTGCACATTAAGGCACCCAAACAAGAGACGAGTTGACAATGAAGACCTTATTGAATATATTGTTGGGGCAACTTCTAGTAAACTTGTTGTGAAGACCTTGAGGACATTTTTGGAGCAACATTGTTGAAGCTGATGGTATAGCATTGTTGGAGACGATCTTGAAGGGCCTTGAAGTGAAGATTTTGGAGCAACTATTGAAAAATCCTTAGAGCATTTAAGTAAGGCACTTTCTATCTTCCAACACCTTTTTCCTTTCAATATCCTTTAAATGATTTTGTTGATATTTAATCTTTGAAATCACGTTATAATTCCTTGATTATATGTGTTTGGGGACTAGAATAATTTCACACTAAACCATGCAAACTTAAAATTAACTTAACAGATCCATAAAGTAATAATAATCATAATTCCTAATTTCCTATTGTACGATATGATGCAAATTATTCAAACATGAAGCAATGAAGACATGCAATGTCTGAATTTCAAGATTGATGAGCCAATACAAGAAGTTAGAAACTACAACTTTGATTCAATACTCTGTGTCCTAACTCCAAGAAGGAATCTAGTTTGTAGTACAGAACATGCATCGTGTATTATCAATTCTTAATTGACAACAACTAAAGGTCATCTACCTCATCAATTCCTTCCCATTTTGTGCTTTTATGTTATATTCCTTATAAAAGTGTCAAATTTCTCTCAAAGTAAGCAACCACTGAATAAAATAAAAAATAGTTGAGATGTGATTGAGAAATGGTCATTTATTTCTTGAAAGGATCTTCACAATTTCTTTGGTTGTTTTTCATCTCAAGAAACAAGAAATGACCTAAGAAACTATTGTGATGTAATATAAGAAACAACACGATGCAATGGCCATTTTCAAAGCCAAATGATGTCCATTGAGGACATGGCCTTTATTTGGTTCCTGTTTCATACGAGTTTTGGGTAGAAATGGAACTTTGTTGTACCATTTCCAGTAGTAAAAAGGGAAAACCTTCTTTTTCCATGGGAAATAATTTACCTTTCCTTTTTCAAGATAATCTAAATCACAAAAAATATGAACTATACTACAAAAATTCTTGGATAATGTGAAAGTGGAAAAGGAATACCCTACACAAGTGATGCACACATGTACATTTTAACACTAATAGATTTTTGTAGTTGAAATGCAATGCTTGTTTTCATTTAAATGTAGGATTTTTAAAGTAGGGAGAAATAATGGCTGCCAAATTAATAAGTGTTTCTTTGGGAAAAATTTAAATCTTGTATTGGGTGATGAAGATAATAGAGGGTATTGAATCTTGATTCTTGACATCTAGAGAGAACCCTACAGCCTAACACAATCTAATGGAATTGACCAAAAAAAACCCAAATAGAGTCAACCCTACTATAGGAGGAAGGGCCTGCAGTAAGAACTTACCATTTTGCAAGAGCTCAGGGCGAATGTTGTTCTGCAAGAGCTAAGGGTGAATGTAGGGCGAATGATGTTCTGCAAGAGCTGAGGGTGAATGCAGGGCGAATGCTGTTCTGCAAGAGCTAAGGGTGAATGTTGTTCTGCAAGAGCTCAGGGCAAATGCTGAGGGCGAATACTGAGGGCGAATGTTGTTCTGCAAAAGCGGAGGGTGAATGCGCGTGTGATATCAGACGTTAATGTAGCACACATTTACATTTGAACACTAATAGATTTTTGTAGTTGAAATGCAATGCTTGTTTTCATTTAAATGTAGGGTTTTTAAAGCAGGGAGAAATAATGGCTGCCAAATTAATAAGCGTTTCTTTAGGAAAAATTTAAATCTTGTATTGGGTGATGAAGATAATAGAGGGCATTGAATCTTGATTTTTGACATCTAGCGAGAACCCTATAGCCTAACACAATCCAATCGAATTGACCAAAAAAACCCAAATAGACTCAACCCTACTATAGGAGGAAGGGCCTGCAGTAAGAACTTACCATTTTGCAAGAGCTGAGGGCAAATGCTATTCTGCAAGAGCTGAGGGCGAACGCTGAGGGCGAATGCTGAGGGAAAATGTTGTTCTGCAAGAGCTGAGGGCGAATGCTGTTATGCAAGAGTGGAGGGCGAATGCGCGCGTGATATCAGACATTAATGTAGCTATTGCGACGGATACGAAACAATAAAATCATTTTTATGTAGCGCGCATATAAGTTTTGTATTTGTATTTAGCGCGCATATAAGGGTCGTTATATCGATGGAGGAAAAGGCGTCAATATTGCGATGAAGGCCTCCAAACGTCGCAATTACGACACTTATACATTGTGTCGCACTTGCGACATTTAGAGGCAGTCGTCGCAATAGCGACGTGTTGGGCCATAGTGTCGCAATTGCGACGTCTTCCTCCAAACATCGCAATTGCGACACTTTTACAAGTGTTGGTATTGCGACACTTTTATATAAACATCGGTATAGCGACGGTTTCGGGCGGGATGGAAAAAATTTGGGGAAATTTCCGACATTTGGTCAAAATCATCGAAACCAAGTTTCGGAATTTCTGCCAAATGTAGTAGTGACCGTCATGACCACGGAAACCTTGTTATCCATGCATAATCTGTAACGAGGAACACTTTTTTAGGGATTCTCCTCACCGTGCTAAAGTCTCAAATATCATCAATAATTCTAATGCATCATCTGTGTTGACAGACCCATTTCCAAATCCAGACACAAATTTGGTTGCTACGGATCTAGCTCCTAGTTCCCAAGTGTTAATGTTATCTACTACAAAACCTTCATAGGATATTTTGGTGTCGACATGGCATAAATATTATGGTAGTCCAGCCACTGATCAACCTACTACCTCGACAACGAATTCATCTAATGAATCAGTACCACCTCCTGTTATTCCTAAATTGATGATTAAGCCACCAAAGGGAGTAATTCATAAATCGACATATAATCTTCCAGCACAAGCTGCACAAAATTATAATATAGTTGAAGATTTGGCTCAGTCCCCTTCAGCTATGTCTGCTCTTGAGGTATTACAAAATTGTCCCTCCCAGAAGTAGGCTTTATTGTCGGCCATTCGTGGAATTGATCCGACTGATTCTAATCTTGTTGTCTTTAATCATATGAGCTATGTGCCGCAGCTACCAGCAGAATTGGCATTCTCCATCCAAGTAAATGTTCTCAATCACCTTGTTCATCGCACTATTATTGATGAGGGAGCATCTACCTGTATTATGTCTCTAAATTGTTGTAAGTCACTTGGCTCGCCGCAATTATCATAATCATCCACGACGTTGAAGGCTTTTGATGGAACAACATATAAGCCTTGTGGTATTATCAATAACTTGCAAGTTGAATTAGGGGGAAAAATAGTAAGTATTGATGTTGAGGTTGTTGACGGACCCCTTGACTATAATATTTTACTCAGAAGACCATGGGTATATGCGATGACTGCAATTGTTTCTACATATTTTAGAATGGTCTCGTTTCCTCATAAAGGTACTATTACAGTCATTAATCAATTATCCTTTTTCGCCTCCACTTCGCAAGTAACTAGAAGCATTTTTTATATTCACTTAGCCCAACAAGAAATCCAGAACATTGGTGTAGGACCCTTAAAGGATTCCACTCTTATGGGAACCTTTTCATTACCGCCACCTGCGACGTCGGAAAAAATTGCAAGCATAGAGACTTGCTACATGATCTCTTCCACTCTATCTGGCTTAAGGAAGAGTACGAGTGATTCTAATATTTCTACATTGGATGATGTTTTACTGCTCAGCCCTATTGAGCTACAATAGCAATCAATCTATTCGGCTTGGGCGCAAAATCTGAAATCAGCGTCGCCGAGTGTTTGGGTTGTTAGTACATTAGATTTTGGTACTCCATCTGATCCATTTTCCTCAAAATTTTTGACAGATGAAAATATTTTGGAAGCTATGATGGCAGAAGGAGAACCATGGGAAGATTTTCATCATCATTCCCATCTTCTTGATTATGAATAAAATAATCTTAATGAACTATATCATCCATCCATTCAAAATTTCTTTTTGAATTCTTTTCTGACTAATGCAATTGAATCTGAGAGAAATTTATCAAATATTGAAGAAACAATTTCTATCGATATTTCAACTAAACCTAGCATTCTAGAAAATATTCATGTCGATGTATCTTGTTCTCCATCAGAACTTGATTCATATCGCTCTCTTTTTCGTGAATTTTTTGATGTATTCACTTGGTCTTACAAGGAAATGCCAGGCATAGATACTAGTATAGTTGAACACACTATTAAATGTATCCTGATGTCAAACCGGTGCGTCAACGGCTTCGTCCTGTTCATCCAAAGAAAGTCACTACCATGAAAGAAAAATTTGAAAAGCTTTTGCGTGCTGGTTTCATTTACCCTATTCCGCTAACTGAGTGGGTTTCCAATATCGTTCCTGTTATGAAAAAACAAGGAACCGTTAGATTGTGTGTTGATTATCGAGATGTTAATCATGCTTGTCCAAAAGACAACTATCCTACACCCTTTATCGACCAGATTATTGATGATTGTGCTGCATGTGAAATATTTTCTTTCATGGATGGATTTTCTGGCTACAATCAAATCAATATCCACCCAGATGACCAACATAAGACTTCATTCACTTGTCCCTAGGGCACATTCGCATATCGAAAACTCCCGTTTGGTTTAAAGAATGTTGGGGCAAATTTTTAGAGAGAAATGGATTATGCTTTCAACGACATCAAGCACATTATTCAACCGTATCTAGATGATTTACCGGCGCATTCACGAAATCGGACTGATCACCTGATGCATTTGAGAGCCATTTTCTTACAATACCGACACTACAAGATATGCCTCAATCCGCAAAAATTTTGTTTTGTGTTGGTTCTGGTCGATTGCTTGGATTCGTAGTCTTAAAAGAAGGAATTTGAATAGACCCACTGAAGGTACAAGCCATTCTTGGTTTGCCTGCACCATCAAAATTACTTCAGATACAGAAACTTCAAGGAAAGGCTAACTTCCTGAGAAGGTTCATTCCAAACTACGCCGAAATGGCTAAAGGATTTACTCGATTATTGAAAAAGGGAGTTCCCTTCCATTGGGACCAAGTTGCACAAGCTTCTTTTGATACTTTCAAGGACCATATTTTCCGATCGTCATTAATGTATCCTACAAATTATCAAAATGATTATTTCCTATATATTGTCGTAGCTAAAGCGACCATCGCTATGGTTTTTCTCCAAGTAGAAGAAGGAATTGAACATCTGGTCTATTATTTAAGTCATGATCTCAGTGATACGAAATTTAAGTACTCATACATGGAAAATCTTGCCTTGGCAGTTGTTCAAGCTGTCCAAAGATTTCGCCATTATATCCTACTCCAAAAAACAACAATATTTTCATATTGCAACCCCATGACTTACATCTTATCACATCAATTGCTAGGGGGGGAATATTCAAAATGGATCGTCATTTTGTAGGAATTTGATTTGGAATTCATCAAATCCAAGTCAAAGAAGTCTTTAGTTTTGGCTGAGCTTCTCTGTGACCTTCCCTGTGATAGTACTGCAACTACGTCAGAACCATCTATCCATACGAGTCTTTGTTTCTGATCGGATCATCTGATCCCTGCTATGGAGATTTCATCATTTATCTCCAAACCCAAACTTTTTGACCTAATACCTCTCGCTCTAATCATCAATGTATTTGATACCAAGCTGAATATTATCTAATCGTCGATGATACACTTTATCGTCATGGTGTCAATACAATTTTAAGGAGGTGCCTCACTCATGAAGAGGCCGAAAAAGTATTAAATGATTGCCATTTTGGAGCTTGTGGTGGACATTTATCTAGTTATGCTACCGTGCAAAAGATACTCCGCGCCGGTTACTTTTGGCCTACTATTTTTTGAGATTGTATCCTCGTAGTCAGAAGTTGTCATGCATGCCAGATTTATGACCGTAAAATCTGCAAGCCGCCAGCGCCAATGCATCATGTTGTCTTTGCTAGACCATTTATGAAACGGGGTATCGATTTCATGACCTGTAACCCTCCTTCTTTCGAGGGGCATGGTTATATTATTGTCACAGTCTACTATTTTACCAAATGGACCAAAGCGATGCCTACATTCAACAACACAAGACAAACAGTTGCATTGTTTTTCTTCAATCATGTCATTGCACGGTTTAGGGTCCCACAGGCTATAGTTACGGATCATGGGAAGCATTTTCGCAACCATATGATGTCTGAATTGACAGCCAAGTTAGGATTGTCACATGATAATTCTACTCCTTATTATCCACAATAAAATGGACAAGTTGAGGCTATTAACAAAATTCTTAAATGAATGCTTCAACGAATGATAGGAGTCTGTAAAAGGAACTGGCACTTGATCTTGTACTCTGCCTTGTGGGCATATCAAATCTCAGTGAGAAGTGCAACCAGATTTAATCCTTTTCAATTGGTGTATGGTCTGGAAGCTATCTTACCAATCCAATTCGAAATATCATCGTTAAAACTCATGATAGACTTGTTATCTGACACCTCTGAAGAAGAATCATGTCTCCTTAACTGCATCCATCTAAATGAAATGTGTTGTGAAGCCTAATTGGCCAACGAAGCACATAAGAGACGTATAAAGGCACAATACGACAAAAATTTCCAGCCTCGCATCTACTCAGAGGGCGACTTGGTCCTTATTTATGACCAGGAAGCTGATAATATAGGTACAGGGAAATTCGAGCCATTATGGCATGGCCCCTATATTGTCAAAAGAGTTCTTACTAAAGGTGCCTATGAGTTAGTTGATTACGATGGGATTCCATTGGCACAGCCTAGAAATGGGTTATATCTTAAACATTACTATGCTTAATCATGAGCATAGTAATTTTTTGTATTATATTGTTTATATGTTGTTGATTTGCATTCACTATCTTGATTTTTTTTTTATAGTTTTCTTGATGTTAGTAATCTGCTTTACATTTCATCGCAGATGATTGAGTCTTCAAAACCATTTGTTGGATATGCTGATGGTGCTAGTCGTAGTACACAGAATCTATCCTCTGTAGCGTGGGCCATTTTAGCTCTGAACAGTGAGTTAGTGAGATTTCAAGGGATTTGTATCGGTATATCGACGAATAATATCGCTGAGTATAGCGCGTTGATCAAACTTCTCTTTGATGCCATTTCATTTGGTACTAACCGCATAATCATCAGGTTAGACTCGCAACTTGTGGTACTACAACTTACTAGTATTTATACTGTTAGAAATCCAACACTTCTTAGATTGTTCCTTAGAGTTCTAATTTTGGAGAGACATTTTGATTACATTCAATATCAACACATTTTCAGAAATCTGAACACTTTAACTTATTCATTAGCTAATCAAGTTTTAGATAGACATTTGCGACATAGGTAAAGAAAATATTCACATCATTGAATAGGATTGCGCATTAAACATAGGAAAAACTCTGAAAACATATAAATATATAGTTATAGGTTTTTTACAAATTTTTTTCCCAAGACACATTGGTCATCTGACCACAAAATGTATGAAAAAATTCATAATTAAACTAGTGGTGCTCATGATAGCACACTATCAATCTAGCGATCCTACAGAGCAACCACATCCAATGGTTAGGAACCCCAATGGTGTGTCGCTGTAGTCACATGGGAAGCTCTTCGATCTGGAAATCCAGAATCTTGAAGTTCAACCCCTCTATGTGCTACTGGAGCTCAACAAGAGTCTCAGCCATATCAAGGTTCTGAGGGAATGCTCTCCCGACAGCCCTCTCTGCTAGCGCATCTGCTTCACGCTCTGGTTCCTCTACTGGTTGAACGCGACCGATATCTGCATTACATTAAACATTTAGTTTAGTCTTGGAAAGAAATCAAAACACAAAAAAAATTGTATAAACCTTATAAAAATCAAAAAACATGGTCAAATCAATCTTATCTATTGCACCCCACTAAGCGCCTTCTAGTAAAACTAGATCTGGATATCCTCGGAAGTCGACGCATGCATATGCATACTCATCGATGGAAATTATCTGTTGCCTGAACCAGGTGAAGAATGCATTTGAGAACACAACAGTCGATTGGCCTGGACGTCGACCCATGAGTTCTACCCATCTCTGCATTCGAGGATCTCTAGGACTAGATATATCCAATGTTACATGTTGTGGCTACATCAGTGGAATCCGTTCCAAGGCGAAGGAAATGAGAATGGAATCATAACTAAAAAATTTATTCCTTCCTCCCTTTTCTTTATTCAGTTGTTCCTTTATCTGAGAAATAACAGCTTCAGACCAGTTGAAAACTATTGTCTCTAAACATTCCAACGCATACTGCATATACGATATGTTCGCTACATGGAGTGTAACGGTGCCAGCTAGTTTAGAGATCGTGAATAGGATGGTTCTCAAAGGCAAATTCCTGACATCATGGATGTTTATTTTTCCATATTTGCTAGGTTCTGACCCTGGATAGCAATATTGCATAACATAATCCCTCACTGTTTCTCCTCCAACGGTAGATCCTGTGAGTGAAATGGACAAACCTCTCCTCGAAAAACCTGTGAGAAAATACACATCCTCAACTATTATGGACAACACTTGATTTTTTATGTGAAATTCCTCTATCACTGGATCGCATGCTCGAACAAGGAACTCCAAGAGTTCTATCTGCTGCCTCATTCCTGACAGTTTGAAGTACTTAAGCAACCTGCAATCTCTTAAAGCTCTTACAGGTTCCAGATCATTCAAGGAAATCATATCTTGTTATTCATGTTCTCTTTCTCTCCATGTAATCATCATTATAATCCGATGGAAACCTGAAAATCAACCATAAGATCCATTAGATACCATTCACTACAAAAAACTAGGAAAATTTTGGACACAGCATGAAAACAAAAAACTTCAACTACACCCAACGCACTCTCTGGGCTAAGAAAGTGCATTGCACATGCAGGTACACTTCACTGTACCTTCTATGCAACACAAGTTTCGACATTCAGGGGTGTGTTGCCCTTAATTTTGGTAGAATTTACCCTAGGGGGCCTCAAAACCCTAAAAATTTGCAAGGAAAGGTAATGAAATGAATACTAAAAGAAAGAGGAGGTTTTTGATACTGACTTGGATCAAACAGTGATGAAATCCATCCACTGAAATGAGTGCAATCAATGACTAAAGTTCGGGGGAAAAATTGGGTTCAGAGCTCCAAAATACAAATGGTAATTGTGGAATGGTAAAAATGAATATTGAAATTGCTTTATATAGTCATTTAATTACTTGCAAAGTTAAATTTATTGCTATGACTATAGTTTTATTATGTTTTTATCATGAAACAGGTATTTTTAATCCACTTGATGTCGTTCTGAATAGGAAATACAACTAACGAACAAGTTAGTCGTGCAGATTTATTTCAAGAAAGACATGACCACAAAGCATACTTTTTCTCCTTATTTTTTGAGCTTTCATAAAAATGAAAAACGATTTGAAGCACACTTTTATCTCTTTTTTGAGCTTCTATAACAGTGAAAAAGGAACCCCTGGAGTCTTCTTTCAGCTCTTTTCAAACTCCGATAATGTGAAAAGATTGTCGAGCACTTGTCATTTCGAACTCATTAAAGTAAATGAATTGATATCTACTCAGTATAAGTTTAACCCTTTTCCAGACTGAGATGGATTATTTACGAAAAAGGAATACCTTGGTTAAACATGGCCAAAGAGGTTCTTTCAGATATTATTTTACACTGTTAAACACACACATGGTGTATGGAGAAAGATAAACACACACAACACACACAATAGAAAGATAGGCATTTGTTGCATCTTTATTACACATAGATGTACATTTATAATACATGAATGTGACTCTTTGATTCATCTTCCAAGGTCACTTGGACTCCTTTGTGACTCTTCGCCTTCCACACCTACCCATAGAGGATTAGGTGTTCAACATTCCCCCCTTAATCTGAAGGGGTATGTGTGAGTCCAAGAAGAGATTTGTAATACAAATCTACAAAGTATGCATGGCAGCACTTAGGCTGGATCAGCTCTCTGAAATGTTTTCAAAAAGAGATGGTTTAAGGATGACCACCAACACTGGAACACAACGCTTATTGCAGTTCCCGAAACTCTTCCAAAACTGGAAAGAAGCTAAGGGCTTCTGCTAGAGGAATTTTCCCTCATATTTAAAGGAAGACCTTCAACCTAAAAGAAGGGAAGTCTACAACCTATGATGGTTTAAGGATGACCACCACCACTGGAATGCTTGATGCAATTCCTGGAACTCAACTAAAATAGGAAAGAAGCTGAGGTCTTCTGCTAGAGGAAGTGTTATGAAAGAGGATGGTTTAAGGTTTTCCATCAACCAAAGGCATGCTCATGGGCATCCATGCCTCTGGCTACAACTCTGAATCTGGAATGACGAATTATGGCTCAGGCTCGATTGAACTACTGTGTCTCCGGCTACAACTCTAAATATGCAATGACAGGTTGTGGCTCAGTCTTGCTTGATCTGACTTTGAAGCTTGTAGATGACCACCATTTCCCCCCTTGTCAAGTACAAGGTGAGATGATGGCGAAAACTCAACTGCAATTTTGCTCAATATTTGAGAACAAGTTTTGACATGTGACTTAAACATCTTCTTGGTTGTTGATGCCCATTTCCAAGAAGCAATCCATCCAAGATGAATCTTTGTTCTTGCAGGAGGATTGTTTCTGAAGCATCTGTGTGAATAATGGTTGTGCCAACCACAGTGCTTGCATGGATGAATATCTAAACCATGATCTTTCATATGGCCAACTCGATCACAGTGTTGGCATTTTACAATTTGTTGTTGTTGTTGTGGAAGTGGAGCAGGATATGGAACAGCTGCAGGTGAACTGTCATAAAGAAATCCGGCACTCTGAAATTTGATGGGCTTGGAGTAGTCCAGAATATGAAATGACATATCCTTGTCATATCCAAGACTAGTTCTGTGCTTGTTTTTGACAAGCTCTTCCCAAGTTCTGATGATGGGCTTGGAAATTGCAAGTTGAGCTGCTACATCTGCATGTAAATCTACTTTTGTACAAGGAACTGAATGTGAATCAACTGAAACTTTATATTCTTGCTGTTGATGGGAGTCCTTCTCAATCTTCTAAATAGAAACAGGTTTAGAATGATGACTCTTTTGTTGAAGTTCATCTTGCTGAAGCTGAGATCCCAACTGCAAAAACTCAATCTTTTCTTGTGCATCTTGCAAACAACTTTGAATATTACAAAGAACATTCTTGCTCATTTTTACCATATCATGAACACTGGAATGAATGAGGTTATTCAAAAACTCTAATGCCTCATTGATTTTACCCATTTTTCTCACCAACTTAGGCTCAAGAAATAAAGGGTGTCAGCTTCAACCAATAATGCACCCGTTTATAATTGGATTCAACTTACTTTCAAAAGAATACAAATTACTTCAAAGAAGTATACAACAATTTCTCAACAACTCAAAGTTATACTTCGAACACCAATTGCAACTATGAATTTAGAAGCAATATCTACTCTCAATGTGAGTACAATACAATTTCACTGCAAATTTTTTGTAAATGTGCAGCAAAAAACGTTGTGCAATAACTCTTCAAGGCAGCTGGTTTCTCTCTTCTTCAAAGAGCTGTTTTACACCAACAAAAACTCAACTCAACAAAATAAGGAGATTCAAACACTTTGATTTTTGATCTTGTTGTACTGTTTCACAATAAATATTAAGAGAAACTCCAAAAAACCAGAAACTCTGTGTAGCCAAACTATGATGCTATTGTTGTTTTGAAAATGATGACCAATTTACAATATTTGTCTTCACATTATCAATCTCTTTGAGAGAATCACCCTTCTATCCATGCCACAAATCATACAATGCAAATTTTCTCTTTTCTCCTCTATGTAGGCAATTTACCATTTACTCATATCCCATTTCCTCTCTCTCTCTATTTTTTTTTTTTTTTTAAATAAAAAAAGGGAAAACAGAGGTATTAACTGAGGGAGATTTTTACTGGGGGAGGTATTAACTGGAGAAAATATTACCTAAAGGAGGTTTTAACTAGGGGAGGTATTATATGAGGAAGGTGTTTCTGGGGAAGGTTAAAAGTGTAACAAACAAAAAAAAGAGGATTAATTTAAAAAAATGGAGGGGGAATTATTTTTAAAAAAATTGAATGCAGAGTGCATATCTAAGAGGGTAGGGCAAGGTAATGATAAGAGAGGGAGATGTCAGGGGGCGGGGTTATGCGCAGGGAGGGAGGCGAGGGGTGGGAGAGGGATTCGAGTGAGGGAGAGCAGTGAGGGAGTCGCATAGGGAGAGGAGGGACGGGGTAGGGAGGAGGAGGTGTAGCGAGGGGGAAGTGGGGGGGCGGGTAGAGCAAACTTCGGGTCAAGGTTCGGGGTGAGCGGGGGTGTCATGGGCTGCGGAGTAAGGTGGGATGTGGTGAGGAGGGCGTGTAAGGGGGGATGGGGGAAGGGTTGAGGGGTGAGGGGGAGGGTTGTGAGGTCGAGAGTGATGCAAGGCGGGGGGGGACGAGGCCCGAAATGCCGAGAGGGGGAGCGTTGGACAGGGGAGGGAGGGTTGTGGAGAAAGGGGGGCGGGGTAGAGAGAGGAGGGGGGCAGAGTGGGATGGGGACGACAGGGAGATACGTAGAGTGGGAAGGGAGAGGCGAGGAGAGGGGGTCGAGAGTTCGAAGGGGGATGGGGTGAGTGCAGGAGCGTATGGGTAGGACGAGAGTGAGGGGAGTTGGGAATGGGAGAATGAGGGTTAAGGGTGGAGATGGAAGGGGGCTGTGAGGGAGGGCCGTGAGGCCGCGGGGTAGGGAGATGGGGTAGGGGAATAACATAGGGAGTGAGGATGAGATTGAGAGTTGCAGGGTGAGAGGGGTTTGGGAGGTGGGCGAGAGTGTGGGTGAGGGAGCGCTGTGAGGATGAGGGATTTCGCTGGTAGGTGTGAGTTTAGAGAGGGCCGAACTAAGAATTTTTTTTTTTTTAATAAGTAAAACAGCAGAGAATGAGAGGGTGACAAAAATTAATAGTAAAATATAGTTTTTAGGCAGTGAAATACAGTATCAATACATAAAATAACTTGGATAAATGTAGAGGGTGAGCCGAATTTCACAAATGTACAGCAGATATGAGCGCAATTGCATAATTTTCAGGAAAAAATTTAGAAATTTTTCCAATAAAAACCAGAAAATTCTTCAGAAACCCACTTTAAAAAATATTTTCCAGCAGCTTTCCAATGTGCAGAAAATAAAAGTAGGCAGTAATTGCAGGAAAAAATTGCAGAATTGGAATGCGCAGTAAAACCTGTAGAGTTTAAGATGCACAACACTGCTCTTCTTCAAAACTAATTTCTAAATGCTGCCAAGGATTGATGAATGCTGCAAAAATCACTGCTACAGAAAATCTCTGAATGCTGCAAAAATTACCAGAATTTTTGTAGATATACACAGGCCACAAACACAAATGGCTTACTCAAGGTTGAGCTGGTTATGAACGTATCAACTCTGATACCATTTTAAACACACACATGGTGTATGGAGAAAGATAAACACACACAATAGAAAGATAGACATTTGTTGCATCTTTATTACACATAGATGTACATTTATAATACATGAATGTGACTCTTGGATCCATCTTCCAAGGTCACTTGGACTCCTTTATGATTCTTCGCCTTCCACACCTACCCATATAGGATTATGTGTTCAACATACACTTTTTTGGATCTAAGAGACAAATTTATGAAAAACTACTTTTGGAGTCCTCTTTCGTCCTCTTTTTCAGACTCTCTAAATATGAAAAAGGACTAAGCTATCACTGTCGTTAATCTCGTTAAAACATAAAATAGCGAGGAGCTTTTCAATCATGGCAAGAATCGAGTTTCATTCATCGCTAGAATCGTAAAATTATTAAATAGCGATACTTTATTCTTTGTTCACTCGAAGGGTTGAATTATAGATCAAGAAAATGTTATCCTCCTCAAGCTTGTTAAAAAATAAAGAGGTACTGGTCGAAAAATGACCAGGGAAAAATTGGGAAAAGTAAGCAAAGTTTCTTTTTGGTAGCAAGTCGCTCTTGAACATGACCCTTCTTTCACTCCATGTTCGTGACGGTTTGGGTTGGGTAATAATCTTGATGGTTCATTCACACCTATGGTTCATCATACCTTCACTTCGGTTTTGGGTCAATGCTACCAACTCATCACAGTGTCGCCGATATGTTCAATAGAAGTGATCCAGTGATTAAGAACTCATCCATCTGCAATACTCATAAACCTTCATTTTCATGACCGCCATCCCTGAAAACTGCTATATCAAGTCATACCCTTGTCTCCAAAATCAATAACTCTAGTTTTGCAATAAGGTGACTTCCTGTCGTCTACAAACCAATATCCAGGAGTTTCACTCAGAAACATCAGATTCCAATACCATGAGGCTTGTTACATCATTGACAAGATCCTCACTTCCGGACTTTGACCAAAAGATTTTGTTTGGCGTTCGACATCAATTCATCTATTCACGCCTTATGAAATATACTGCACTACCTTGAGGGCCATTGACATTAATGGTGGTTCTCTCGCGTTTGTTAAAAAATTTCGTTATTGGCTGGTAATCAAAAGATGTCTTTCCATGTTCGACAACAAATCATATATTCGCATGGCTAGACTTGTACCCGAATGATCGAGTGAATCAGATAAGAAAACCCTGGATCTAGTTTCAACCATCCGAGCTGCAATTTCAGGACTGTTGTACACATCATCTGTACAGTGACCTTACATAGAGATTTTCATCCAAACATGGGCCTATATCTGTAGGCAATGTTTGCATCTGGGCAACATTCCAATGTAGATGACTTTCTGAAATATGTACATGTTATTAGAATGTTTTATGTGATGAATATGGGAATGCCTACCCTCAGCAATTATGATCAATAAAGGATTTATCATGATGTAATGTATTGTAAGATTGATGTATGTGACCATTCCGCTTTGTTTCCAGGCTCATCACAGTGTAAAGCATCTCAATCAAATGTTATTATTATTTGGATCTCATGCTTTAGGGGGCAATTGTTATAGGTCAATTTGGGCACCATTCCCACTGACCTGGTTAACTGAGAATCATATCCAGGACCGACGATCAAAGGGTCTATCATTCCCTATCATCTCAGTTGCTATATACCCTAATACAGAAAACAACATGAATCAAACAATATTTTCATCAAAGCAAGGTTTTTCCATGGTTTGAAGCTTACTATTAAACATTTGGGAGCTCACCAACGTAGGCTCTAAGGGGCCTAAGTGTGTTTCATATGCAGGTAGCCCCATTCCAGGCTGCTCTGCAAAGCACTTCCCGACATTCAAAGGTGCATTGGTCAAATTGGGAGCGAAATTCTCATTGTTCCGAAATCTCCACTTGGCCAATGTCTTCTAGAAGGGTTCACATGTGTCAAGCTTCAGATCCAAGTGTCTGTTTGACATCTACATGAATGGAAACATGTCTTGCCTATTTTTGGAATGTTACTGATTACAAAACTTCCTACAGTTTTTCTATAAATTGAACACAGGTCTAAGTGTTTGGAAGGAATAATTTGAGTAGGGAAATGCTGGAAAATTTTCAATAGAGATTTTGGTTTGTGGAGTTGTTGCTGGAGAGACTTATGCTATGATGAGACTTGGGAACTTTGCTGGAAGGTCACAATGAATTAGTCACTAGGTTTTAACCTCTCCTTTTATCATCAATAAAGAGTACTTCTTGTTTTTCCCAACATGCATCCATGTTTACTTTGATTTTCCATGTTGTAAAATCTTGGTTGATGAATGTAGTTTATGCTTAACTGGTTTGGCTAATTAACTTGAATAAATATTTATATTATTGCATCTTCTACTATTTCAGTGTTCTTTCTTTCAGGAATCATTCAGCTATTTGAAACCGCTTGAATTTGAAGCTGTAGTGGAAGCGACAGAAAGGAGTCATTTGGAAGCGACTGAAACAAGTAAGAATCCAATCCTCTCTATGTATCTGTTCTGAGTTAGGAAAAAGGGTAGTGCAGTCTTTCACCTGTTGGTCTAGACTAGACACTGGTCTAGGGAAGCGTATTTTATCTGTAGATTACAATTCTGGCCCAACACAACAAAAGAAAGGAGACAAAAACTAGAAATGAGTCACTATTTTACAAAGATAAATATTTGATATTTTTGTTGTGTGTTTAATGGGATTCCTTAATGTTTATTATATACCAAGAGATACTGTTGAAATGTAATTTCATCTCTTTATATAATAGATTATTACAAAGAAAATTTACTACACAATAAATGTGGGATATATATCTTTTACATAAAATCATAGATTCTTCAAACATAACCTAGACATTATTACCATTCAAAGTGCCACATTTTCAATATTCAGAGAAGATGGAGGTTCCAACATAGAGGTAAAATCAGAGGGAAAATTAGGGGATCAACGAGAACCATAGAATGAGTCCAGGAAACACAAAAAAAATAGTATCTAAGTTTGAGTTCCATAAGCCATTCATAGTATTTCTCAAATGTGGAAAAAAATATGGACATCAATTCATGTATAAGTGAGATCAATGCTTAGAAATTAAATCAGATGATGAAAAAATTTATAGGTTTATTTTAGTGTTCACCACATAGAAGAGGAACATACCATTTCATTTTCCCATTTGAAATTAGACCGCCATGTCGTAACCTAGTGGGAAATCCACACAAAAACCCTGAGTTTGGAGGCAGTTCCTCCAGTAAATAAGTGGGAGGATTTTAAAAATATCATAAAGCCCCAATTATACCCTATTGAATATGTAGAGTACCAAAGGTTCTGGAGGAATTACTTTAGGTAGAAATAGGAGCATACTGCAGAGGATTACACCATAGAATTCAAGAAGATGTAAATAACACAAGGTATATCTTCTAATAACCTAAGCATAATCCTCGATTATTTGGGGGGTTTACATAGTAATTTGTGAAAGAAAGTGATTCTATACAAACCTAAAATGATGGAAGAGGCTTATGTGCAGCGCAAAACCCAGAAAACATAGGCTAGAATTAAAGGAAATTTGAGTAGATAAAAGTATAGGGAACACCATGAAGTTTTACAAAGAAGTAAATCAGAAGTGGACTAAAGGGGAAGGACAAGAAGAAAACAATAAAACCACACCAATGAAAAAATCCTAGCAACCACAAAAACCATCATAACATTGATGGTCACACAGAGGAGAATAATTTTAAATTACATCCAGAGCTCAACTTGAATAATTGGAAGAAGTGCATGACAAAGAAAAATCACATAGTAATAGAAGCAAGAAATCAAGTGGAAATCCACTTAAACATGGATGAGAATATTTTTTGCACATCTTTTCAAAAGGGTATGAATTTGAATATACTTTAGTAACAAGAAGAGAAGCATATTACCAAAATATTTGATATACATATACAAGTGAAAAATACAAAAATTTATGCTTTGTTGGACTGAAGATAACAAACGAATCTCATTGTAAAAAAATTGGTTAACAAACTGGGATTGGAGGTTCAAGATCATCATGGCCCACATCCATTGGGATGGGTAAATAAGGATGGATAAATAAAGATAATAAAACAATATAAAATAAAATTTCATATGAGTACTAATTGTATTAGTGAATTAGAATTAAATGTAGTTCCACTTGATGTGTGTTGATTAATGTTTAGGAGTCTCTATATGTACATGCAAGATGTGATATTCATGCAAATATCCAATTTATATGTATTCATAAAGGAGGGAAAAATATTCATCATCAATTTTCACAACCGATAGTCTAAAATTTCATTAATAAGTGCCAACCAAGCTAAGAAACTGATTAATTCTAGAAAGAAGTATGTTCTACCATTTTTAAGAGAAACTTAGTCCATAAAAAATTGAATGAGAGTAAAGGCATCCTTGGAGGGGTGCACGAAATAATAGGGAAAAAAAATGGAATATTTGCTACATTCATATAGGGGATCCAGGAGCCTAAAGGGATACCACCCAAGAGGAAAGAGGAGCATGAAATCCAAATATTTTCAGATTCTTTATTTCCAAACATCAAGTTGTATCAATAGTCCGTTCTAGAAGTAAATAAGTTGAAGAAGAAATTATAGAAACTATTGGAGCATAGTGGTATTCGACCAAGTACCTCTCCATGTGGTTCACCCATCATAATTGTTCCAAAAAAGGATGGAATTTGGTGGATGTGCATTAAACAAAATTATTCTCAAGAATAAGCACCCCATGCCCAAGATTGATGACCATTTGGATCAGTTTTTGCAAGCAAAATACTTAACCAATCTAGATTTAAAGTTATATTATCATTTGGTTTGAGTCAAAGAAGAAGATACCTAAAATATCTCCTTCTAAACTAGACTATGTTTGTATGAGTGGTTAATCATGCCAATTGGTCTATCAAATTCACTAAGTATGTTCATGGTATTAATTAATGATATATCGTACCAATATCTAGATCCATTTATTATTGTTTTTTTAGATGATATAATGGCACATAGTGCTACTTAGGAGGAACACATATTACATTTGATGTAACCAGATCTAGTGATATTGAAGAACCACCAACTACTCGAAAATCTTAAGAAGTGTGAGTTTGCATAGAATTATTTGGTGTATTTAGGGTATATTACTTATGCATGAGAGCTTAAGATATATCTTCCTAATATTAATGCCATCATGAAGTGACTCAGTGCTGACAAATTTTTCTAAGGTTAGGTGTATTGTTGAGGTAGCAAGGTACATGATGATATTCATAACTTCATTTTCAATAGTACCCATGCCATTCCACACCATAATACTGAGTTTGAAGAGTTTCCAATCGCAGAAGGATGAATACAAGGCATTTGAAGAGTTTAAGAAGTAAATGAGTCAACCACTAGTTCTTGCTTTACCAAAATTTCTAGAACCATTCGAAGTGGAGACATATGTGAGTTGGTATGTTATGGGAGCACCTTGATGTATGGAGAAAGGTCAATATGTTATTTTTTTGAATTATTTCATGTGGCAGTTCTAAAATACCATACCTATGACAAGGAGTTCCACACCTTGGTGAAATCATTTAAAAATTTAAAACATTATCTGATGAGAAAGGAGATAGTAAGTTGCACTAAACTAGGCATTACAAGTGGATGGATATTTTAACAATAGTTTCATTTAGTAATCAAGTACAAGAAGGTTTGAAAAAAAAAGTTAGTTGGATTGCTTTCAAGGCCACCCACATCAAAAATTATAGCTTTGGGAACTTTGATGCACATTTAACTTGTCCCCCATGATGTATATAAATAGGCATATACATAAGATGAGGACTTCAATGAGGTGTTTCAATAGTTTCAAAGCCACAATCATGCAAACAATGGAGATAGCACAATTTAATACCAGATTATTCCTTATACTTTGAACCACTCAATTTCCCCTTCTAGTTCTATCAAGAGGCCTTTATCATTCACATAGTCATTTAAGGATGCTCAAGAGTATCATTTGGGGATTATATGAGCACATTTATGGAGAGAAGGCCTCCAAAGAATTTTCTTAATTTAATGCCCTTGATGATCAACACTATTGATTTCGAGCATTCTATTTTTCAGGAAGCAATAGACTAATAGGTATGGTAGGATATCATAGTGAAGGAGTACACCTCCATCATGAAAAATAATATTTGGGACTAGTGAAAATACCAAAGGGGAAATAAATTATGAGTTCTAGGTGGCTCTATAAGATCAAACATACTATAAATGGCATCATTGAAAATTTCAAAATGAGGTTTGTAGCAAGAGGGTTCCCTAGAGAGAGGGACTAGACTATGAGGATACTTTTTCTCTAGTTTCTAGGTACACTTCCATTAGAGCAATTATGTCTATAGTGTCAATCATGGGATGGAATATACAACCAATGGATGTGAAGACAAATTTCCTTAATTGTATCATTGAGGAATAAGTGCATATGCAACAACCTCATGGATTTGAGGTGAATAGGAAGGAGTCCCATGTCTGCATTCTTAAGAAAGCCTTGTATGGACTTAAATAGGTTCCAATCCTAGGATTGATAAATATTAGTCGAGTATGAGATTCACCAATACTGGAGTAGACCCTAAATTATATTATATAATTTTTGGGAGTGATCTACTTAGCTCGGTGGTATATGTATATGACTTGTATCTTAAATGTGCAAAGAAACTCATTGTAGGGTGAAATTTTGATATGGAAACTAAGTTCAAGAAGAAATCAACATGATGCATTTCTTCTTGGATTTAGAGGTTTAATACAAACCAAGGGATATATTTATTTGGAAGGGTAAATATTCACTTGAGAGCTTGAAGATATTTAAGATGGAGAACTGCAAACTTATGGTCACACCCATGATAATTAATCTAAATAAGGTGACATCTTTAGATCCATGGTTGGTTGATCCAAAATTATATAGGAAGCTAATAATTTCCTTGATGTATTTACTCAACATAAAACCAAATATATGTTTTGTGGTTAACACCATGATTCAATTCATGGTGAAGCAAAGGTAGGAGCACTAGGTAGCAACAAAACATGTGATAAAGTACTTGAGTGGCACAATGGAGTATGGTCTGAAATATCTTTGATATAGTGAGTTGAAGTTGTAGGGGTATACATACTTAGACTAGGTAGGCAATGAAACATACAAGAAGATCACCTTAGGGTGTTGCTTTATTTTGGGATCAGTAATGATATTTTGGTTTGCTAGGAAGCAAACTTACATGACACTTAACTTAGCATAGGTAGAGTATATGGAAGCTAGTACAACGATTTGTGAGGAAATTTGGATTTGCTAAATCCTTTCAAGTTTATTTGGTAAGGATTG
Source organism: Pinus albicaulis (assembly GCA_034641835.2). Lineage (NCBI taxonomy): Eukaryota > Viridiplantae > Streptophyta > Pinopsida > Pinales > Pinaceae > Pinus > Pinus albicaulis. The sequence continues at coordinate 1,222,167,509 of CM076575.1, read as the reverse complement.
GATCCCATGTTGATTTATTGTGATAATAAAAGTTGTATCAAAATCTTTGAGAATCGAGTGTTTCATGGTTGATCCAACCACATAGGAATAATATATCTCTTAATAAAAGATAAGATTTAGAAGGGTGTAATAAATCTCTAGTATATATCCATAAATTAATAGTTTTTTGAGAATTTGACAAATCCCTTAAAAACGTTAAGTTTGAAGAATTTAGAGATATAGTTGGATTAGTACAAAATTATTGCATAGCTAAGAGGGAGTGTTGAGAAATATAGTTTGAGTATGAGCTTCTTGCATAGGTTAGGGGTGAACATATGAGAAGTAGTTCAAGACAACTTCTAGGGACTGCTTAGTAAAAGTGGTAAATACTATTCTCTTGTAGTTTCACATAAACTGAAATCCAAATTTCCTATATTTTCCTAGTCTTAGAAATCGAAATTAAATATTCTAGAGATTGTAAAATATTTGTGAGTTATAGTTTTTCTAATATTAGGCATATACCTCATTGTTGAGAGAAGTTGGTTTCTAGGATAAAGGAGAATAGCTTCTACGATTTGGAAGATCATTTTCTAATATTTGGGAAATCAGTTGTTAGGATTGGGGAGATTAGTTATCTGTCTCAAAGCATAAATAGAGCAAGATGGGAGAGGTTGAAGATATGAATTTTGTACAACAAGAAGGCTCAATATATTAAGAGATATTAGTTGAGCATATTTAGAGCATGAGTGAGGAGACGAGGGCAGACCAAAGTACAATCCATACGATATTGTACATAGTTGAACAACATAAATATTTATCTCAGTAAGTGCAGGTATAATTTTTTGTGTATACCATAGAACTATTAGTTTTATATCTTGTGGAAGTTTCCTTTTTAATATTGGAATATTTAAATGAATAGTTTATTTAAAGGTGTAACTATTAGTCTATCATGTTTATGCTTTCACTATTCAATTTTTAGTTGCATGTGTGATTTTTGCTTGTCCATAAATACTTTTCTTAGTAGTTAAACATATTTCTTACAAGCATGATTTCTTTAATTGTGATAACATGGGCAAAACATTCATTGAAGGCTTAAAAAACGACATCAAGGTTATTTTGGTAGCATCCTTCATAGGCCCTTCCATGCCTAGCTTGATCTTCTCTCTTAGTATAATCGACCCCTCCTTCAACAATGTGGTGCAAGGTGGTGGCAACCTTGGTAGTCCCTCTTTTTTTTTTGGTTCAAGAAGTTGTTGAGGAGAAAAATCAGTACACAAGAATGTAATTATGTGTAGACTTGTATTTGTATGTGAAGTAAGTAATTTGTATTATAGGTAAAATATGAATGTGTACAATACCTTTGTGGTATTTTTCCTATATAGGCATTGACTGGCCACGAAGGATGAATAGTCATGTATTTTGACTATTTAGCTTTTCATAAATATTAATGTTTTAATAATTACCAAATTAATTAATTAATTATTATTATTTTAATATTATTTTGTCATTAAAATTTTATGAATATTTTATTCATAACATTTCCACCACCTTTGGAGATGATTTTTCCTCAAAGTATAACGTAAGGGTTTCCCTAGGAATGGCATCTTTTATTTTGACTTTGTTTTTGCTTGTGAGTTGGTAAAATCCTCATGTGTGTTTGCACCTTCCTTGAAGCTGGAAGCGTTAACACCATATAATTTATACTTTTTTCCTTACTAGTTAAACTCCAGAAATTGTTCTTCAAGGTTTATAATATAGCTTCCTAATTGTATTAACGATTCTGCACCTAACACTATATCCATTTCCTTGAGTGGTAGGGAAAATAAATATGTTTTTAGTTCTAGTTCTTGTATTTGGATTGAAACCTTATGAAATTCTCCTATATCTTTGAACTTTTTCCCAGTAGAGATAGTCATGGTTAGGTCCCTGATTGTGAATATACAAATATCAATGCGCCTAGAAAGATAAATGTTTATACAATTGTGAGTATTTCCAGAATCTACAGGAATATTGACATTTCTATATTTTATGAACCCTTAAAGCTTCAGGGTTTTAGGGTGTAATATTCGTGTCATGTTTTTTGTTACAGTAGTAGGCTTAGTGCTCTTTCTTCTTGGATATTGGTTTATCTCCTTCCCAAGGTGTGGTGGAACGTATTTTGTAGTGACCTGTTCTTTTTTACCCTTCGAAGAATTGCCTTATTCATCCTGATTTTGTTGGACACATGAGATTGCAGCTAATGATGGTTCCTCAAGATCTGAATCTTCATTGTGTGTGACAAATATTTATTCATCAGGTTCTTGTACTTTAAATTTCTTCCCATTTACTATTTTATAGTAGCATAAGGATGTTTCTTCACATTTACATCCTAGCGTAATGTTTTCTCCATACTTATGACAATTGTTTTTCTTTTTTTATCTTTTTTTTTTCTGACTCGTTACTTGAATTGTTTGATTCCCTCTCGAATTCATAGGTTTATAACTTATTTTTAATGCACATTTGTTTGACTCCTTTTTACCTGAGTATTTTTGTTGGTCTTCATCTCCCTTGAATGTTGACATTTTGAACTTATGCTTTTGTTCAATAAATTTTGTTGTGTGTCTCTCTTCTTCAATAGTTTTGGATTTTTACAAATTAAATTATGCACAGATATACTCCTTAAGTCCACATATATACATTTTTAGCAGTTCTTCATCAGTAAATCCTCTTTTTCTTATAGCTAATACTTCCCATTCGTGGGTGTATTCACTTACAAACCTTGTTTTCTTGAGATGAAATTTTTTTCATAGATATCATCTTCTTCTTCATCATAAAACCTTTTTAGAAAGGCATCCACAAAACTTTTCAAGAGGAAAGAACGATCTTCACATTTTTTGGATCACCATGAAAACCAATCATATGCCTCAGCTTCCAAGTTGTTGGATGCAGTCACGATTTTCTCTCATTCACAGATTGGATTCAAAAATGGCTTCCATTTTATTAGCCCACACAATATCACCTTTATGGTATTTTCCTTCGTATTTTGGAAGGTCATTCTTAATTCGTTGATAGTCTTTTTCTAGAAATTTTGTATAGTAATAACTACCTAAAAAATGTATTTGCAGTATTTGATGAATTTCATGATGTGCTTGTGAAATTTCATGATTTGGGAAATATTCACTTTCTGGAGGCTTGGGATTGTGTGTTGGTTCTTGAGTAACTAAAGAATTAAAATATGAATTAAACCATCCCATTAATTGGTTTTACATTCCTAGCAGAATTCTCTCAATGTTATTTATTTTTTTAATATTTATTTCCATTTTCTCTTGAGTTACAATTATCCTATTTTGACCTTCTCCTTACACTTCCTACTTATTTTCAAAATTTTCGATTCGATGTCGTAATTTATTTTTTATAATTTATTTAAATAATAATTAAATTTTATAATTAAATTAACAAAATCCTAACCCAGTCCAACTCATAGGTCCAACAGAAATAAGGAATCGGCTTGTAACTAGGAGCCTTCCTGTTTGGCCTTGACTATTGGGTTCTTAAGACCAGACCTTCTTTTCAACCTTCTTTTTAGGAAGCAAGATCCATGAATCCCAGGCCCTCTTACCTTGGAAGGAAGAGATGCCCACTAGATCAGACCATCTCTGCCTTCCCGTTCTCAAAAGACAATAAAATCTTAGCGACGAGTTTCAGATCTCCTTCTGAGCCCTTAAATAATCAATTTACCATCTAAACATTTTGGAATGTAGGAAATCACTTTAGCGGAAAGAAATTTTAATTAAATAATAATATTTTTTTATAATTAAATTAACTATACAATATATTATAGTTATACAATTATAAATATATATAATAATTTTATTATGTAATGAATTTTATACATATAAAACTTTTACCAATGAAATTATATAACAATACCTATAATCGAAATTGAAATGGCGCGGCAGGGGAGGTGAATTTTTTATTAGACAAACCACGAGTGGAAGGGTGTTTTTTTGGTTGATATGAGCCAATCAAGACATGGAAAATAGTGTCGAAAAATTGGATTAAGGATGTAGACCACAGTTGAGAGAAATCATACCACGGAGGAAGCGGCAATAGGGGGATAGGGTTGTAGCAGAAGTTTTGAGGGCAAGGAAATGGTCATGATGAAGGTTCCAACAAGGTGATGGTAGTGAACAACAATTGAGAATGTAGTTTGAGTGGAGAGGAACAGGTGAACAAAATTTATACAAAGTGGTCATGGATGAAAATGTCGGGGGATGGTGATACAAGGAAGTTGGTGCATGGAAACAGATATAGGCACAACAGAACTTAGTGGTATAGTGAATCCACAACTGAGAAGATTGTTAGATCTGATACCACTTTTGTGGAGAAAAACTGGTACATGAGAATGTAACTGTGTGTATACTTGTATTTTTATGTGAAGTAAGTAATTTGTATTATTGGTAAAGTTTGAATGTGTACAATACCTTCATGGTAGTTTTCTAATACAAGCATCGACTTGCCATGAGGGATGAATAGTCATGCCTTTTGTCTATTTAACTTTTCATAAATATCAATTTTTTAATAATTACCTAATTAATTATTATTTTAATATTATTTATGTAATTAATATTTTATTCATAAGAGAATCCTGAATGATTTACATTTCCATTGTGTAGGATGCTTCTAACTAAGCATGGTTTTTCAATTTTCATGGATTAGTCTATAGATTCAATAGTTTTTTACCTCATCTAATCAATCGACATAGTTTGATTTCTTCATAATGGAAGCCCTTAATCATGACGACACCTTCATATTTCCTTATATGGAAGGTTTTTTTTCCAATGTAGGCTTGTATTTCTTACCTTAGGTCCTTTTGTTTCAAGGCAACTCATGTCTTTCCATGAAGTTGATGACCCCATAGTTTGACCCTTCTTCTTCTTCCTCTCTCTCTCTCTCTCTCTCTCTCTCTCTCTCTCTCTCTCTCTCTCTCTCTCTCTTGTTTGGGTTAGGATTCCAAATTTTCCTATGCATTTTTGGGGCTTAGCCTCTTTCTAAGATGTTTAGAATGTAATAAGTAAGTTTTATTTCATAAGCATTGAATCATAGAGATAATCAACTACAAATTATGATAAATATGTATATAAATGTACTATAGCAATGGATTTCTATTGGAAACAAACCTTGTAGGAGAATATCATAACTAGTATCAACAGCGAGATTATCAGGAGGCACTATTTTAATGAAGAGCTTGGTCTAAAATAGGGAATTTAGAAAAATATTTTCTAAAAGCTTCAAAGAATAGAACATCCAAAAAATTTCCACACAAGGCTACTAAGTGGATTGGAGCAAACGAGGAGCACCAATTATCAACAAGGAAGAATATTAGGATTCCCCTAAAGTGGAAGTCAATGATTCCCATCGACACGATGTGGAAAAATAAAAGGTTTCTACTATATTAGAAGAAATTTTTGTAATACATGATTTGATCCTACCTTCAACAAGGAAGAAACAATTTCCTATGTTCTGCCAGACTTTTGTGCAATCCCACATGCAGAAGATAGTCCAAGTACAAGGAGAATTGGGAAAACTTATTATAGGAACCAAAATTAGTTTTCAAATGGGAATAGTTATGTTAGAGTCCTATATTTTATAGGATGACTTGATTGAAGTTGTAATTTTGTAAATGAGATGCTGTAAATAATTTTCCATTTTGCAAATTTATTTCCAAAAAGAAAAAGAAAGAAAAGACAAAAAACAAAAACAAAAAAGGGGATAAAAAATATATGTGTGAAAAGAACAAAAAATCAAAAAACATGAGAAAAAAAAGAATAAAAAAACCCATAAAAATTTAAGTTTATATAAGTGAGAAAGCTTAAATGCCATTTAAAAAATGAAAAAATGCATCAAATAATACTTAGAAAGTTTTGAATAAAGTGTTTTGCTAGTTAAAATGCCACATTGTAATAGACAAATTGATTAGTTAGGCTAATCACATTGTTTAAGCATGATTGGGATGAGATTAAATAAATATTAGATTAGGAAATAAACTTAATTAACCACACTGCCTAAACATGGTTAATTAGAAATTTGAATGAAAAATGAAAAAACCTAAGAAAAAATTAAAAAGTATAGGCCTGCATGTTAAAATGCGCCTTTAGAAAGTGAATTTAGGTTTAGCGTTATTAATCGCAATTTTAAATGGCTATTATTATAATTATATTAAATTTTGGGCATATGGTTTTAAGATATGTAATAACATTAGAACAATTTCGACGGTTGCGATCTACATCGCCTCGATCAATGTCGGGGGATCGTTTTTGGCACCCCCCCACCCCCTCGAGCTCTTTCATGCTTTATTTGCCGGGGGGGTCCAAAAAGGCAGGACCTACCTGGAAATGTGGCACTCTCTCTGCCACATTATAAAACTGGTAAAAATAAATATTTCTGCTCCCCATAACGAATCTTCTCTAATTCAAATGGTACAAAACAATGGTAAATTCATAATTTTTATACAAATCACCTAAACATCGTTCAACTCCCTTTCTACTATTTCACGACCAAACATAGCTTCCAGTGCTCCATGTTTTCTCGAAATCCATTCAAATATTAATCTACTACAACTATACCACCGCCATCGGCCCCACTTCAACATCTAAGTTTCACCTACCTATTCCTAATAATCCTAGCTTCCTCATTTTTTCTACTTTCACAATGGAACCCTAAGGAAAGACCGCCAAGAATAAAGTTAAAACCCCTGAGGAAAATCTGTTTTTTCTCCCTGTCATCGACCTTGACCACCTACCACTAGTCGACCAACAATACAAAGTCATTGAAGCCATCTGAGAATTCGACTTGTACGAACTTCACAATTGGTTGAAGCAGAAGTATTTTGACCTTAGCGATGAATCAGGCCTGTGGGAATCCTCCCTACCCCAATTTATGTTCCCACAGACCCACTACTTTCCATAAATTGTATCCTGGAGCCAAAACAAATATGTCCCCAGACATAGAGCAATTTTCAACCAAAATGGTGAAGTTCTTCCCACTATAACCTCTGAAATATATTTCCTAGATGCTAAAATTACATAATCTTGACTCCCTAAAGCCACTTTTAATAGATTCTCTCACAAAATTCTAAAAAATATGACCTTTCCATATAGAACCAAGATTTTTGAAGTTTTTCTCCCCGAGGATGCATAATTACCCAAGAAAAAGCCCCCATATTCATCCTCCATTTTCCCAGATATGACTAAGAAGATAATTGACATCATTTCATGCATACTTGGTTACCATTTTGACTAATGGATCGATGAGGCTATTGTAGGATTTTTTTCTTCTTTACATCCTATGAAAAACCTATTGTTTTCAACTAAATTGAGTTCATTGCAAAGGGAATTCATGACCAATTTCTAAAGATTCTTATTGAGTGATATTTCAAGTATACCTTGGTATTAGTTTATTTGGTTCTTTATCATCAAGCAAATAGGTTTTAATTTTCTTTGCAGAAGTTAGATGAGCAAGGTAATACACAATCAATCATTCATTGGACCTCCTTTATGAGGAAAAACTCTACTGAGTTTAATTTTTAATATTATCTGGATCAGTTCCTTTATACAGTAATTTTTCTACTAAACAGTGATGTAGAACCTAGAATAGGATCAAATATTCAAATACTTTTTCACCTTAGTGACCAGACTAAAACAGGGGATTGGTATTTATACCAAAATTATACTGAGATCAGGGTTTATGGGTGTGAATTTACACCCTACATACTCCCAAAATTTGTTCCTGTGAGACTTTTCTCATTGGAATACATAAGGAAAACGATACACGTGGATGATTTACACTTTTTTGTAGCTAAGAAGAAATAACGCTTCGAGATTAAGGCTTAGATTGTACCATTTATTTGCAATACCAGAACATGAGGTAAAGAGGCATATTTACTCCTAAAGAAAATAAATTTGAAATTAAGTTTCACTTGATCTTACGATCCTTTCGGCCTCATTTCCAAGTTGAGAGTGGAGTAGAAGACCACTCCTTACACCCACACTCCTAGGCCATAGATAGAACAGTTCATAAACCGGAATCAATGGGAGGAGAATGCATTGCAGGAAGCTGAAGAACAGTTCATATCTATAACTACCTCTTGGACCACTGTACCTCAAGAGAAACAAGAGAAAAGGATAAGGGAAGAGGAGTCTTATCCAATAACAGAAATTGGAGCTAAAGAGTTTATGATATATAAGAAGAATAAAAAGACTAACTCTAGACCAGTCTTTCAATAGGGAAATGAAGAACAGGAAACCATAATCCTAACAGAACCTCATGTTTCTACAAGGAAAGAAGACATTTTTACAGGATCTCCCTCTTCTTCAACCTCCCAATATCCCCCAAATGCAAGTCAAACAAAATAAGTGGCTCAAGACAAAGCTAAGCCAAACATTTTTTCCAAATATAAAGCAATCAAATAGAAGAATGAAATGCTAAAAGTAACCACATACACCCAATTATAGAAGCAAACAACTACCTCACAGCATAGGCTTTTTTCATCCTTTGACACACAGAAAGGGAAAATGAATATTACATTCCTTGAAGCACAATTTCTAGTCCCAAAGGCACCAGTTGATTATAAAGATTCCACATTATCTTTTGACATAGAGAAGATCCATTGTATTGATCATATGGACATGCATAAGCAGACAAGTGAAATGATGTGCTCCACTTTAACCAATTCTGCCATGTTAGCCTCTAGGTTACAGGCCTCAGTCAGCAATATACAATCACAACTAAATCTGAAGATAATTTCATCTTTGTCCAAGGACACCAAGATTAAATAAAAAGAAGACTTAATAATCAAGTTGGGCTACAATCCTAGGGATGTGAAGGTAGTAGAGGATATTTTAAGAAGGAAGAATGCTGATATAGAAACATTGAGAAAATAGTTGAAACTTCCCACTACAGAAGATCCACAGGTCAAAGAAGTTGGGGAGCTAGAGAAACAGAAAGAAGACATGTTTGAGATAATAATTCAACAAAATAGCCAAATCAAAGACATAGAAGTGGAAATGGAGAAATTTCTCAAGGAAAAAGATCCGACTTCACAATTTTCTATAGTCCCACTAACATCAGTCCCCATTTCACTTTCAACAACACCAGGAGAATCTACATCAACATCAGCACAAGCATAGACAACAGATCCATCAAGTGAGTTGGTCAAAGTCATGGACAATTTGTCCATTCAAGGGAAATAAATCGAAAAATTAAACACTAAGATTAAGAGAATACATGAGCATAAATTAAAAATATACTATTCATATGTGGCCGAAATATAGAAATCGCATAAGCTTACTTAGAGGGTTGAACAATTGGAAAGTGAATCAACAATGACACATACTTTGGCATAGGAAAAATATAATATATGGATATAGAAAAATGAGGCCATTACAGAAATATGCCCTTCAATCTAAATATTTTTTTAGTAGGAAGAGTTGATACATTGATCCAAAGAAGTAGTAAAAGAAATAAAAACATATTTGGATAAAAAACCTGGTGAAGCAACAACTCTGATAAAAATATTGAATTCTAAAACTAAAGAAGAATAAGAAGACCTTGGAATTCAAGACAAAACAGAAACCATATTGGAGGTAAAAAGGATTCATACTAAAATAAACCTTATGCTGCAACTCAAGAATAAGAGTAACAATATGGAATCCAGCATTCAGAGATTCCATAAGAATTTTATGTGCTAAATAGGAAAGGGTTACCATGATTAATTGGGATGGGGGACAAGCTGATTAACTTAAAAGTTTATCAGCAGAAATTATTCACTATTGCATGAGATAAATCAAATTTTGCAGGTATAAAAGGGAACATCACAAGGAAGGCCTTTATGGAGGCTATAGATTTTAACTTATTCATCAGACATGAGATCCAACGCTTGTTTGTCATCAAGCCTACTTTCCAAAAATATATCGATGTAGATGATACATATAGAAAATTGATAAAAGACTTTCTATCCCAAGTAAATACCGATGGGATAAGCTATGTGAATTTATTGGTTAAAACAGTTTCACCTCCAACGGCCAGACAGTAGCACAGCCCTTTTTAAGGTCAAGTCATCAACAGTCATCCTCAATAATAGATTTAGCAACTACAACAATTTCTTATCTCCTATTTTTTTGTTCTATCTTTGTAAAATAATTTTGGATATTTTGTAAAAAAATCTTAATATTTTCACTCAAGATATTTGTTGATAATTTTTCATAAATACTTCAGAACTCGAAGTATTAGAGTTGGGACTTGTACAAATAAATAGGTTTTTGAATGCAAATTTGTTCCTTGAGCTCAAGTGGACAAATTTCAGTCATACAAAAATATTTTCAAGATTCTTGTGTCAGACTTGTTGGTGATGTTATCATCTCTTCTTAATTTGTTTTTTCTCTGTTAATATTTTTATCTCATCTGTTTTGTTCTAAGAAAAATAAGAATATGAATTTGTTTAAGTACACTCAATTCTGGCTTTTTAACAAAATTAATTTTTTCAACTAAATTTAAACAATAGAATTATTAACTCCTCTATGTTTAATGGATCTTTAATCTTTTCTCCTTTACCATATCACAAATATCTTTAGATGTAATAAGTTTTTCTACCTTACCCTGTTAAACTTATCTGTCACTGCTGCAACTAATCAACCTAAAAATTTAATTGAATCTTCCCAATGGCTTTCCTTTGTTGTTCCAACCAAATCATTTTAAAAAACAAAACTTTGAACTTTCACAACTAGCCTAAAATCTTATCAAACAAACTAAGCTAAATGTGACAGAGAGATCCACCTCTGGGTTTAGAAGGGCTAGCTTCTAAGCTAAAAAGTTTTTTTGTGGTTACCTATGGGTTTCTTTCACAGCCTTAATAAATTACGAAGTGATAACATTCTAGAAACCATACTAGGGAAAACAAATTTCATTTAAATTCAATTTTCCTTGGTGAAATCTTTGTTTCAATGCTTAAAGTTATTTCTAGGTTTGTGGCTAAGAAATAGATTCGATTTAAGGTTTTTTTCCACTTAAAATTTTTACATATTCAATATATGTAAATATATTATAGTAGATTTGGATTCTAAAAGGATATACACTAGATCACACCCAGATCCAGATCCTCTAGAAATTGTAGATAATCCTGAAAAAATAATTACAAAAAAAATTGTAACTTAGAGTGAATCAAATGAAAGTATTCTTCCAAGATTTAACTCCCTTCCTGAAAAAATTGTTACTTTAGAGGACATATAATTTGATTTGGTTTTTGAAGATACACTTTTTAGAAGTAAATCTGATAGTTGTGTACCTAAAATTGTTGTGTATAAGGACCTGCTACCACCTTATAAGTTGGATCAGACTAGTCATAAATCTTTGGGCCATCAATCTCCCAAATCATCAAATATTTCTTCTACTGCATCATCTCCCATTTCATAACCAAGTTCACCTAATAGTTCAATCAGTGCCTCCATTAATCCACCCCAGCAACTCTACACTTAGTTCAATTAGTTCTACACCTAGTTCATCTACCATTCCTACCATTTCCTCTACAACACATCAAACTGTTATAACTCCCCTTTTCATACCAGCTATACCCATGCTTACTACTACTACATCTTCCTGTCATCTCCATATTCCCATCATGGTTGTTTGTTATGATCTTCTAATTTTACCTGGGAAAATTAATCCCATGCCACAAGTTTATAAAACTCAGATACCTCAGTTTGATAGCACTGGACCAATTACTCACCAACACATAGATCGAATGAAAGATTATTTTTATTTACAATAATTTGATGAAGGTTATGTTAAAATGATGTTATTTGCATAAAGTCTCATAGAAGAAGTTAAAAAATGGTTTAAATCATTACGAGTTGCCTCCATCCCAGATATAACTCAATTTCATGAAAGTTTTCTTAGAATATGGGAAGTCAAGAAAAACCCTCTTCACATCTTAGCTAAATATGAGAGTATCAAGAGATATCCAGGAGAATCCAACCAAGATTATTGTACTACGTTCAACAGTATTTATAATTCTATCCCAACTGCAATACAACCTCCTCCCCGACTAGCCTTGTTGAAGTTTCCAAATGGATTTTACCCTGACATGGCCTACCAACTTAGGGAAAGAAACCATGCCACCTTAGAATAAATGCACGAGTATGCAATTAGTGTAGAAGAAAACTTGTTCGCAAAGAGAGCTAGGTTGAAAACTGAAATAAAATTCCAAAACAAAGAACAACCAACCTCTTCTCCTTCAGATGCTAGGTTGGATACCTTAGTGAAAACTATGGAGAGAATGATGGATAGAATAAGCTTAAGTGATAGAACTCCTCCTAGAGAAAATCAAGGAGCTCATCCTATTATAAATCCCAATTTCAGAATAAATCCCCCACAAATTAAACAAAGAGAATAGATAGCCTCTGCTCATCAACAAAAAATTAGGTCTCTATTTCAAGAAAACTATGCTAATGAAGAAACTAAACTAACAGAGGAACCTAAAGACATTCATATAATTTTATTTGGAATAAATGAGATATATAAAATTTTCTTAATCAAAGAAGAAGAATATCAATTTTTGTTATCACAACTATTGTAACATATTTTGGCACACACCTAAAAATTTTAATTTTCAGTGAAAAATTGTTAGTTTCTTACTAAGCTAAAAATGCTGAGAGATATATTTATTATGCTTTTGAAAGGTTTATTTCTTTTATATATTAATTTTCATTTAAAATATATTATTTTTATAAAAACTTAATTATATTTTTTAGAAATATTTTTTTTAAATTAAAATTATATTATAAAATTAATTAATTTTTTAACCTAAGTTCAATCCAGCATTTCAAATTTATGAAGGACGGTCTCCATTGATTTTGGACCCCCTCAAGATTTTCGACATTTAATTGAGGAGGGGGGTCCGAAATCTTGTTTTGCCAAAAATAGGTTTCGATTACGTGGCAGCATCTAAATTAGTTCGCACCCCCAGCAGCGAAAATGCTTACCATGGCCGACCCCCTTCGAAAATCTACTCGTGGTTTTCAATGACAGTGCAACAAACAAAAGGCTCTCCAAAAAGTAAACTTTGTACAACAGAGATGGAAACTTGATGTTTGGTTCAATGGTATGCCAGTCTAAAACGTGATCGTAGTTAAAATATGTTAGAGTTGCAATCCAGAAATATTTTCCATAACAATTCTAAGCTTCCATGCAACCTACAAGGTGAAAGTGTTGTACGATTACTTTGTAGGCTTTCCTCAAGCCAAAAACTCTTAGGAAATAAAACAATTCTAGAGGAAGGACTGACTTGGAAATGAAATTCATCAAATCGATTAGTTGATAAACCTAGACTTTCAAGAGGATCATCCACTCCATCTTCTATGCAAGTGATTCTAAAGGACAAAAGAGCACATCCAGAGAAGGTTGATTGGTGGTGCGAACAGCAAGGACACATCGGGACAATTAGATCTATCAAAGATCAACGGTAGAGTTTAAAATCGCAACTAGTGAGATTTCACACATCACAAAGTTTAGTGTTAAGAAATCGCACGATAATTGATTAAATTTGCGACATGCGATAGGGATTTCACTGTAAGTTGTGAAATCTAAAAATATCAATATTGCAAAAATTGTAAGTTAAGAAGTTGCAGGGAGTTAAGTTGGTTAAGTTGCAAACCGTCAGGATTGTGCAATGATTTTGGGGCCCCATAACCCACAAATCCACGCGAATTTGGATAAATATGCAGTAATTTTGCATCAAACTCATTTCCCTCACATTTCATATTTCTTGATACTTCATAAATCTCGACCCCACCATTCCACGTCACCCTTTCCCCACTTCGCATCGCATCGCAAATTTATTTGTTTAAACCATATTCCAAACTTATATCTCATCATGATTATGATTTACGATGTGGTTGGCTCACCATAACTATCTTACACCTTACCCCCCCCCCCCCCCCAACTCTGATACCATTCCTGCTCCATTTCTCCACATCATCGAAACCATCACCCCTCCCGCCACGTCACCTCCACACTTTGCATCACATCGCCGATCCCATTCCTCATAACATAAATCTTAAAAATTGCGTTGTGTGATATTGATGTGGATGCAATAAATATTCAATGCTAAAGCCTATAGGATTTCAAGTCCGAGTGTATGGGTTTTTTATGTTGTTTTGTAAAAAAAGGGTGAAACACGAGAGAAGGACTCGGGTAGGATAAGCCTCTAAAAAAATAAAATTGCATTCATTCAAAACTATGATGATATAACATCAAGATTCATGATAAAACATATTTTTCCAGCACAACACTCAGTTTTCCAACGCAATACTAAAAAGGTGGTTACTCAGCAACAGTCTTCCAGCAGAACATGGCCAGAAATGCAAATGCGCTCCTTTTAGATTGATTTCTTTCCTTTCTTGTTCGTTTTTAGATATTTTTACTATGCCTTGTCACTCAGGAATTAATTGTAATATTTTACATTTTGTATAAATACTTCATTCATGGAAGTATTCGATGGTGGGATTTTGATGCCAACACTCTACACATTTTAATAGATTCACTTATTAGATTTCTAATGAAAGCCTTCCGGCTCCATTTTTGACAAAATTTTATGTTTCTAGTACGTTTTTCCAGTATTTCCATATTTGTTTTCTTCATATGATTTAATTCATGTACAGTTATCCAATTGAAAATTTAATTGAAACTCAGTTTCATTTTAAATTCGTTGTGAAGTTGTAATTTGATTAAGAGATTAATTTACAGGGCTATTTATTATTGTAAATTCTTCTTGAAATCTAAATTACACAAGGTTTTTGTAATGAATTGATTATATTTTGTTTATTATGAAAACATAGTTTTTATAATTTCTGAAAACTATAATTGTTTAAAGAGAATAGTATATTAGATTGTCTTTCTGATCAAGATCCTCTTTACAACTGGTTATTGTTTGTCCTTCTATATTCTCCTTAATATGTTTTGTTAGGATGTATAAATCCTCTACATGCATCAAAATCTCCCGAGTTGTTAAGTAGTCAGTATGTTGCTACATTATTAGGGATCTCCTTACATTCTTCTGTCAAATTCTTATAAAAATCAAGTCGTTCTGTCAAGCTGGAAGCTGACACGTTCAGAAGGGACCTTGTGAGAGAAGTATTTTATTATGATTAAGGATTGTCATTGATAGCCAACCACCCCCAATTAAAACCATAAATTTGGCCAGTGTGCTTCAAATGTTGTTGTTCAGTGACAGTGAACAACATTAAACAAAGCCTCGTAACAACTTAGGGAGCCTCCTCTGGTTCAAGGGCCAGATTGAACCTAAAGGCTAGTTGAGTTGGTTTCCTGACGTAGTTTTTACAGCCAAGGACTGCCTATGGGAAATAGGTACAACATTTGGCATTGTTGTCGGGGATCGAAGTAACTAAGATATTTTCCCTGGAGTACGATAAAGTTTAGATCTATTTCTTGTTGTTGAACAAGGAATAGGAATTTGTATTGGTTGCCTGATTCTCACCTGGAAACTCCACTTTTTCGAATGGCGATTCCACTTGGAAATTGATCCCATTCTTTTCAAATTTCAGTTGTCTTTATTTCTATGCAAGGTTTGTTGATACTTTCAATCAGTAGTATATGTATCTTCCTCTCAGCCATGGTCAGAAATCTAAAATATCAGAAGAGGATGCAGCTTTTAAATTACACCTGTGTGTATAAGTTTTCCATGGGATTTTATGTTCATATTGTATATATTCTTCATATTTTCAGCTATTGGAAATGTGGTTTGTCAATAAATCCACTCCGCACTTGGTTACATTGGAAAACATATTACACCTAGTAGTGCAACATTTCCAGTTCAGTTAGATAGAGGTGTGGGGATTGAATAGATATTTAGAGTTTTAGTATGCAGTAGATCAGTGTGTTCATTTTTTATGAATGCTGTAATAGATCAGCTTATATTTTTAGTCTAGAATTTTTTAGTTTTCAGTATGAAAGAGTATCCGGATTAGTGCTAGCATATGGTTGCATTTCACAATTGCAGGTTGCAGTCTGCACTAGCAGGCTATTCAAATGACATGATTGATCCATGAGAATTGGTTATGGAAGATGATGGTTGATGATCATGTTTAAAGTATGAATCCATGCCCAACGCTAAAGGCAACTGATCTGATTTTTCTCTACATCCCACGGGGGGAAGTAGTCCCCATTGGAGCCGATGTTGTAACATATTTTGGCACACCTAAATTTTTTAATTTTCGGTGAAAATTTTTCAATTCCTTACTAAGCTAAAAATGTTGAGAGATATATTTATTATTATTTTGAAAGGTTTATTTATTTATATATTAATTTTGATTTAAAATATATTATTTTTATAAAAATATAATTATATTTTATAGAAATATTTGTTTTAAATTAAAATTATATTATAAAAATTAATTAAATTTTTAACCTAAGTTCAATCCATCATTTCAAATTTATGAAGGATGGTCTCCATTGATTTTGGACCCCCTCGATATTTTCTACATTTAATTGATGAGGGGGGTCCGAAATCTTATTTTTCCAAAAATAGCTTGCGAGTACGTGGCAGCATCTTAAGTAGTTCGCACCCCCCACCAACGAAACTGCTTACCATGGCCGACCCCCTCCGAAAATTTGCTCTTTGTTTACAATGACAGTGCAACAAATAGAAGATTCTCTAGACTATAAAATTCATACAATAGAGATGGAAACTTTATGTTTGGTTCAATGGTATACCAGTCTAAAATGTGATCACAGTTAAAGTATGTTAGATTTGCGATCTGGAAATATTTTCTATAACAATGTCGAGCTTCAATGCAACCTACAGGGTGAAACTGTTGTACGATTATTTTGTAGGCTTTCCTCAAGCCAACAAGTCTCAGGAAATAAAACAATTCCAGAAGAAGGACTGCCTTGGAAAGAACATTCATCAAATAGATTAGTTGATAAACCCAAAAATTCAAGAGGAGCATACACTTCATCTTCTGAGCAAGTGATTCTAAAGGATAAAAGAGCGCATCCGGAGAAGGCCAATTGGCGGTGCGAATAGCAAGGACACAGCAGGACCGTTAGATCTTTCAAATATAAATGGTGGAGTTTAAAATCACAATTAGTGAGATTTAACACATCGCAGAGTTTAGTGTTAAGACATCGCACGATAAGCAATTAAAGTTGTGACATGCGATAGAGATTTCGTTGCAAATTTTGAATTCTCAAAATCGAAATATTGCAAAAATTGTTAATGTTAAGAAGTAATGGGGAGTTAAGTTGTTTAAGTTGCAAACTGTCGGGATTGGTTAATGATTTGTGTGGGCCCATAACCCACAGGTCCATGCGAATTTGGGTAAATATGCAATAATTATGCATCAAAGTCACTTCCCTCACATTTCATATTTCCCGATATTTTATAAATCTCGACCCCACCATTTCACGTCACCCTTTCCCTGCTTCGCATCGCATCGCAAATTTATTTGTTTAAACCATATTCCAAACTTATCCGGTCTCAATTATGATTTGTGATGTGGTTGGCTCACCATAATTGTCCGACACCTTACCCCCCCACTCTGATACCATTCCTGCTCCATTTCTCCACATCATCGAAACCATTACCCCTCCCGCCATGTCACCTCCACACTTCACATCGCATCGTCAATCCCATTCCTCATAACATAAATCTTAAAACTTGCAATGTGCGATATTGAAGTGGATGCAATGAATATTCAAAGCTAAAGCCTACAAGATTTCAAGTCCGGGTGTATGGGTTTTGTATGTTGTTTTGTAAAGAAAGGGCTAAACATGACAAAAGGACTTGGGTAGGATAAGACCCAACAAATAGAATAATGTGTTCATTCAGAAATATGATGATATAAAATCAAGATTCATGACAAAACAGATTTTTCCATCACAACACTCAATTTTCCAGCATGGTATTGAAAAGGTGGTGACTCAGCAACAGTCTTCCAGCAGAACAGGGCCAAAAACGCATATGCACTTCTTTTAGATTGATTTCTTTCCTTTCTTGTTAGTTTTTAGGTATTTTTAGTATGCCTTGTCACTCAAGCATTGATTGTAATATTTTACATTTTGTATAAATACTTCATTCATGGAAGTATTCGAGGATGGGATTTTGATGCCAACATTCTACACTTTGTAATAGCTTCACTTATTATATTTCTAATGAAATCCTTTCGGCTCCAGTTTTGACATAATTTTTTGTTTCTAGTACGTTTTTCCATTATTTCCATATATGTTTTCTTCATATGATTTAATTCATGTACACTTATCCAATTGAAAATTTAATTGAATCTCAGTTTCATTTTCAATTCGTTGTGAAGTTGTAATTTGATTAAGAAATTAATTTACAGGGCCATCTGTTATTGTAAATTCCTCTTGAAATCTAAATTACACAAGATTTTTGTAATGACTTGATTATATTTTGTTTATTATGAAAACATAGTTTTCATAATTTTTGAAAACTATAATTTTTTAAAGAGATTATTATATCAAACTGTCTATCTGATCAAGCTCCTCTTTTCAACTGTCTATTTTTTGTCTGTCTATATTCTCATGAATATGTTCTGTTAGGCTATACAAATATTCTACACGCATCCAAATCTCCCTAGTTGTTAAGTAGTCAGTCTGGCTGCTACATTATTAGGGGTCTCCTTACACTATTCTGTCAAATTCTTATACAAATCAATTTGTTTTGTCAGGCTGGAAGCTGACATGTTCAGAAGGGACCTTTTGAAAGAAGTATTTTATTATGATTATGGATTTTCATTGATATCCAACCACCCCAATTAAAACCATAAATCTAGCCATTGTGCTTCAAAGGTTGTTGTTCGGTGACAGTGAAAAATGTTAAACAAAGCCTCGTAACAACTGAGGGAGCCCCCTCTGGTTCAAGGGCCATCTTGAACCTAAAGGCTGGTTGAGTTGGTTTCCTGGCATATTTTTTTCAGCCAAGGACTGCCTACGGGAAATAGGAACAACAACAACCAAAGCAATACCCTTTAGAATCAGAAGAATACAAACCAGGATATAAAAATGGCATGATGGAGTTACACAAACAATATAACTTAAGGAGAAAGAAATTTGTTGAAAACCCTCCTAACAAAACTAAAAAATATGCTCCCTCAACGAGTCAAATAAAAAACAGATCCTCAAAAATAAATCTCTAAAAACTATCTGCTCCTTTGACTAGTCGAACAAAAGTTGACCCTCAAGAGGAAATGCCTAAGAAACTAGATGCAAATTTCAAAGAAGTTGACAAATCACAAACATCTTTTAGCATTGAAACTAAATTATCCAAAGTAAAAATTCCCATTCCTTTGACTGAATTGGTGACTAAAGATTTATATAAGACCCAAGTCATGAAAGATTTGAAGATAACATAAAGGACAAGACACAATTAATTTAAATGATGACTGGCCTGAGTTATTGTTTGGACCCGAGGTTGAAGGAAAATCCCAAGATGGAAGTGTTCCACATTTTTACATTAACTTGAATATTCGTGACAAAATCTTACATAAATCAATGCTTGATTCTAGTGCTTCCCCTAACTTGATGCCCAAAGCTATCATGGAAAAACTAGTACTAGACATAACGATACCTTATAAAGATTTATATTCTTTTGATTCTAGAAAAGTGAGATGTTTAGGCCTCATTAAAGATCTGTGTGTCACTATAGTTCAAATGCTAGCCAAGAGTCTAGTCATGGACATTACAGTAGCATACATACCACCCAAGTATGGGATGCTACTGTCAAGATCATGGGGTGAAAAGTTACAGGGTACTTTGCAGATGGATATGACCTATGCCACCATTCATATATTTGGACAAAAAATAAGGTTATACAGATAAAATTTGACGAAATACATGTTCAGTAGCCAAGATAAACCAAAAAACTATCCCTTATAATCTATGCACTCTGACTTGGATTCCTTCTTTATGTACAATGAAAAACCATTTGAAGAGGAAATTCCACAACAAGAGATTGAACCCACCAAAACAGACCAAATAAATGAAACTGAAAACAAGATGCAAAGAAAGAAGCTCTTTGGAATATGGATTTTGATGGGGTTGTATGTAAATATGGGGCAGGAGCTGGTGTTTTTATCATGAACTCATCAACCAATATTTCCAACGGATATGGCTATAAACCAAATTTTCAGTGCACTAATTACATAGTAGAATACAAAGCGTTGATCTTAGGGCAGTAAATTTTAAAGAGATCAGGAGAAAAAATAATTATGTAGGTGGATATTCTGAGCTAATTATCAAACATATCAAGGGTGAATATGCTACTAAACACCCTAGATTAAGAGCCTATAAGAATGAAATTTTAGAATTTCTACAATGTTTCATTGAATATTATTTGTCTGTTATCCCTAGAAGCTAGAATATTTTAGCCGATGCCTTGGTTGTTTCAGCTCGTAATTATAAACTTCCTTTTCACCCCAATAGGAAATATGTGGTGGAATTCAAACGTAGGCTAGCTATCCTCGACAATGTAAGATATTGGCAAGTTTTCGTCAATGATGAGAAAATCAAAATTTTCCTACAGATGAAAAATGAATTTGACTGTGTAAATATTGACATATATAATTATAGTTATAGTGATGTAAATAGCAACAAAACTGAAAAGGAACTAAATGAAATTGATGATAAATAAGAAGAACTAGAAGTTTTGCAATTGAAAGGAAATGTGCTTCCAAGAGGATTTGTACCATTGGAAGATCTTTTCACTTCAATGATGTGGCCAAAAAACCAAAAAATGAACCTATTGGTAATGATGTAGAATATTGTGACATTGGAATGCAAGAAAATCCCAAAATTGTAAAACTGTCTAAATCCTGGCCTCGTAAAGAAAAGCAAAAATATATTGTACTTCTTAAGGAATTATTTTATGTGTTTGCATGGAGTTATGAGGAATTAAAATATTATGATACTTATATCATTAAACAAACCATCCCCATCAAAGAAGACCAAAATCACTTCAAGAAAAAACTAAGAAGAGTGAATCCAATATTGATTCAGAAATAAGTGAAGAAACTATATGATGCCAAAATCATTGTACCATTAAGGTTCTCAAAATGGGTTTCAAATCTAGTGCCAACTAGGAAGAAAAAAGATGAAATTAGACTCTATGTAGACATAATTATAAATTTTTAAAAAGTCTCACTAAAAGACAACTATCCACCGCTTAAATGGAACACATATTACAAAAGGTAGTTGGTTCCAGTAGAATCTCTTTTTTAGATGGATTTGCGGGTTACAACTAGGTTCTGTTCCATCCTGATGACCAACACAAAACAACATTTACTACACCATGGGGCACTTTTATGTATGTAAAAGTGTCTTTTGGCCTTATGAATGTTGGGGCCACTTTCCAAAGAGAAATGGATATTTCTTTTGCTCATAAAATTGATAGAATCATTATGATATACCTATATGATATTAATGTATTTTCAAAAGCATATGAAGAACACTTACTGCATTTAAGAATAGTTTTTAAATAGTGTAGAAAATTTGGCATCTCCTTAAACCCTAAGAAAAATATTTTTGGTTTATAGGAGGGAAAAATTTTAGGTCGTATTATTTCCAAAGAAGGCATTATAATTGATCCCAATAGAGTCTAGGCAATACAAAAAATCAATCCTCCTATAAACAAGAAAGAAGTTTAATCCTTCATTGGCAGAATAAATTTTCATAGGAAATTAATTCCTAATTTGGCCGAAATATTAAGATCAATTATAGACATGTTGAAAAGGGATATTGAGATTAAATGGAATATTGAAGCCAAGAAATCTTTTAGTGAGGTCAAATTAGCTTTAACTATTGCTCTTGTTCTGATAAGCCCTAAATTTACGAAGGATTTTATGATTTTTTCGTTTGATTTTGAACACACTATTGCAGTTGTTTTATTGCAGAAAAATAGTGAATACCATGAACAACCATAGTCTTCAGTAGAGCTTTAAGAGATGTGTCACTAAAGTACAACATCATGGAAAAACAAGCCTTTTCTTTGGTGAAAGCACTAAAATACTTTAGACTTTACATATTGCATTCTCATATCATTACATTTTTCCCAAATTTTATGGTAAAGGATATTCTCGCACAAGATGGCCCAGATGGCAGGAGAGGGAAATGGATTGTTTTCATCCTAGAGTATGACATAGAGATAAAACTAACCAAGCTCATCAAGGTACAAGGATTGGCCAAACTCATGGCTGAGTCCAATTTTCCTACTCTCGATACCAATTTTGTAGCTGCATTTGATGAACAGGAAGAGTTGGCGACTCCACAAGTATCAAAAGCCTTTTCTACCTCACCATGGTATGTAGACACCATTTTTGTACTGCATAATTTACAATCTCCTCCTATTTTAACAATGACTAAAGCTAGATTTCTTAAATTGAAAACCATGAAATTTTGTATTTTAGAACAAAGTTTATATTGGAAATATATTGGAGGTATCTTGCTAAACTTTTTGTTGAAAGATGAAGCAGATAAATTCATAAAGGAATTCCATGAAGGAGGCTGTGGAGGAAACTTATATTGGAAAACCACAGCCAAAAAAAATCAAGACCTAGTTTTACTGGCCCACATTATTTCCAGATATGCATAAGAGAGTCACCTCTTGCCACCAATGCCAAATTTTTTAAGGCAAGAAAAATATTTTACCTTTACCACTAAAACCTATTTCAGTTGAAGTCCCTTTCCAATAGCGGGGTCTAGATTTCGTTGGTGATATTAATCCCATTTCCTCGGGCCAACATAAATGGATATTGATAGCCACTTATTACTTTACAAAATGGATTGAATTTATCCCAACTAGACAAGCCACAGATATTTTCATTATCCAATTTCTAGAGGGAAACATTTATGTCCAGGTTTGGGTGTCCCCATAAAATCATCACTGAAAATGTTGTTGCCTTTAAATCAAATATGGTTGAATTTGTGATAAAAAAAATATCAAATTAGGAAACTCCACTGCCTATTACCCAAGTCTTAAAATAAAAGTATAGTCAACATTATCAAAATATTGTTGCAGGAAAATAAAATTCCTTGCATAAAAAGTTGATTAATGCCTTGTGGGTTGAAAGAATTACTACCATTATATCTATTGGAATGTCTCCATTTCAAATATGATATGGGGTTGATGCAATTTTTCCTACTTCATTAGGAATCCCTGTATTAAAATTATTGTAGGAAGCATAAGTGGAAAGAAATGATTTACAGAGAAGAATCAACCAGACCATCCAACTACAGCAAACCAAAGTAGAGGCCTACAATAAGACTCAACTAATTCAAGAAAATGTTAAGAATATGTATGATAGAAGGAAAAAGATTATAATCTCCAGATGGAAGATTTTGTGCTGAAATGGGATTCAAGGAATGAAGATAAAGGAAATCATGGGAAGTTTTATATTTTGTGGAAAGGGCCATATAAATTTGAAGTTGATGGAGGCAACAATGCATTTTTCTTGAAGGACTTAAATGAGAAAGCACTGTCTTGTGGACCTTTTAATGGAAGACTTATTAAACATTACTTTATTCTAGAATAAATCAATTCCATTTAGATTCATTGTATATATGTCATTTTACCTTTCTAGTGCAAGAATGAGGACAATTCACATCACAGGTTGAAGCTCGGAGATAAGGCCCTAAGAATGTGATGATTGTTTCCCACATTTATAAATAAACAGTGGTGGATTAGATTCAGTTGCAGAATAAAGACATCATTCCTAATGGATCAAGGCTACTGATCTACATCATTCTTGACACCTCACAAGGAGAGTGCCATCCCCATTGGAGCCATTGTTAGAGTCCTATATTTGATAGGATGACTTGATTGAAGCTGTAATTGTGTACATGTTATGTTGTAAATAATTTTCCATTTTGAAAATTTATTTCCAAAAAGAAAAAGAAAGAAAAGACAAAAAACAAAAACAAAAAAGGGATAAAATATATATATGTGAAAAGAAAAAATAAATAAATAAAAAAACGTGAGCAACAAAAAAAAGAATAAAAAACCCCATAAAAAATTAAGTTTATAAAAGTGAGCAAGCCTAAAAGCCACTCAAAAAATGAAAAAATGCATCAAATAACACTTGGAAAGTTTTGAATAAAGTGTGTTGCTAGTTAAAATGCCACATTGTAATAGAAAATTTGATTAGTTAGGCTAATCACATTGTTTAAGCGTGATTAGGTTGATATTAAATAAATATTATATTATGAAATAAACTTAATTAACCACACTGCCTAAACGTGGTTAATTAGCAATCTAAATGAAAAATGAAAAAACCTAAGAAAAAAATAAAAAAATATAGGCTTGCATGTTAAAATGCACCTTTCGAAAGTAAATTTAGGTTTAGCATTATTAATTGCAATTTTTCAATGGAAATGATTGTAATTATATTAAATTTTTGACATAAGGTTTTATGTTATGTAATAACATTATAAAAATTTTGACAATCGCGATCTACCCCACCTCGATCAACGGCGGGGGATCGTTTTCAGCCCCCCCCCCCCGAGCTCTTTCATGCTTTATTTGCGAGAGGGGTCCAAAAACGCGGGACCTACCTGGAAACGTCGTAGCACCATAACATTTCGCACCCCCCTCCCTTTCTGCTCATCTCACCCCCCCCCACCCCACTGAAAACTGCCATCTGCCTTCCCACCAAAAAATAATCCCATTGACTTCCCCATCACACCTCCCATCCAATCTTCCTCCCATGCCAATAAACCATTTCCATGTATCCTCCATCACTCCCACCATATTCCTTCCTCCTCCATTGTTCATTTTCCACCTCACCTCTACGGACCCCGCTTCCCCACTTCCCTTCCATCAAGTGATTCCCCACCATCACTTCCTCTCCAAATAAAATACTGCCACCTGTCACTCTCCCTGCCACATTATAAAATTGTTATAACAATAAATTTTATCACTCCCCATAATGGATCTACTCGGATTCAAACGGTAGAAAACAACGGTAAATTAATAATTTTTATACAACTCACCTAAACATCTCGTTCGACTCCATTTCTGTTATTTCACGACCAAACAAAGCTTCCAAAGCAACACATTGTCCCAACATCCAATCAACTATCAATCTACTGCAACCATACCATTGCCATCGACCCCACTTCATCATCTGAGTTTCACCTACCTATTCCAGGTAATCCTAGCTTCCTTGGTTATTGGAAAGACCCCAAAGAAAAAATATAAAACCTCTGAGTAAAATCCAATGTTGACCCCTACCATCAACCTTGACCACCTCCCACAAGTCGACCAGCAATACAAAGTCGTTGAAACCATGTTGTGTAACCAACTCCAAAAATAGAAGAAAAGAAACATCAACGCCTTAGAAATAAGCCACTTCGAGGGGGAAACCTCCAATACATTACATAAATGAACAATTCTTGGATGATACAATTTACAAAACCTCCTTTCTATATATAGGAGTCCATGTGGCCATAATGTAATCCTAGTGCGCCACAATGTAATCCTAGCCGACCTAACAATAATAATTTAAGGGCACAATAATAACAAAATGGGGGTTACAAGGGTACAATAATAACAATAAGGGGGTTACACTAACACTAATAAGGGACTATACTAGTGATATAGGGACCTAACATGCCCCTCTCTTTCAAAAAAGTGTTGTCCTCAACGCTTGAGTAGCTCCGGGTGCTTCTGTATAAAATTCTCATCCTCCCATGTAGAATCTTGAGTGGGTAAGTTCTTCCACTTGATGAGATACTCTGAAATTGATCGATTCCGTAGTTGTCGAGTTCTTTTTTCCATGACTGCTTCAGGTTCCAATATGATTTTCCCTTCCCCATCAAGTTCTGGCAATACTGTTTGAACTGGAAGATTTTCACCTATAACCTTCTTTAAGCATGAAGCATGGAAAACTGGATGTACTCGCGAAGAAGCAGGAAGCTCCAATTTGTATGCCATAGTACCAATCTTTTGCAACACCTTGTAAGGACCATAGTACTTTGGCGATAATTTATTATCCTTCTTAGCTTGCTTGAGGGACATTTGTTTATATGGTTGTAGCCGTAAAAATACCCGATCTCCTACATCAAAACTTCTCTCGCTGCGATGTTGATCTGCCTGTTGTTTCATTCGATTTTGTGCCAAATTCAGGTTATCCTTTAAGAGTTGGAGAACTTCTTGCTGATGCTCGATGTGATCTTCGACTGCTTGAACCTTCAAATTTTCCCTTAAAGATGATGTAATCGATGGTGGATGATATCCATAAAGTGCATAAATGGGGTCATTTTTGCTGCAGTATGGAAGGAAGTGTTATACCACCATTCAGCGAGAGGTAACCACTTGACCCATTGTGTTTTTTTATCAGATACAAAACAACGAAGATATCCTTCCAAACATTTATTTACTATCTCAGTTTGACCATCAGATTGAGGATGATAAGATGAGCTATGGGCTAATTGAGTACCCAAACAAGAAAATAACTCCGTCCAAAAATTTCCAGTAAAAATGGGATCTCTGTCGCTCACAATAACCCTTGGGCTTCCATGTAGCTTTTGAATTCTGTCCATAAATGCAGTAGCAACTGTACTTGCTTTAAATGGATGAGATAATGCACAAAGTGTGCATACTTGGTAAGTCTATCAACTACCACCATGATGACATTCTTTCCTTCGGACTTAGGTAAACCTGTGATAAAATCCATTGAAATCTCCTCCCAACGTTGACTTGGAATGGATAAAGGTTGTAGAAGTCACGGGGTCTTAATTGTCTCCACTTTATTCTGCTGGCAAACCAAACATTCTGCCACAAACTTTTGAATATCAGATTTAAGGCCATCCCAAAAAAATTATTTCTTCACCCTATGGTAAGTTTTTAAAAATCCTGAGTGTCCTCCTAAAGAAGAAGTGTGCAATTCTAGAAGAATCTTTTGTTTTAGTTGGGAATTCTTACAAAGATATAAGCGATCTTTGTACCATAAGGAATCATTTTTCCAACTAAATGTATCATATGTACTAGGATCTTGTTGCAACTTTTGAATGAGTGTCCATACATCTTTTTCCTTCTTCCATTCATCTCTTGCTTTGGTTATCCAATCTGGTTGGATAATAGAAATGGCACAAAGCAATGCTTCCACCTCTTCATTCTTTCTTGAGAGTGCATCTGCAACAACATTAAGCTTTCCTTTTTTGTAGATTATTTCAAATTCATAACCCAACATCTTTGTGACCCATTTTTGCTGCTCTTCTGAAGATAGTCTTTGTTCCAAAAAAAATTTAAGACTATCATGATCAATTTTTACCTTGAAGTGTCTTCGCATTAGGTAAGTTCTCCATTTCTTTATTGCATGCAGTATTGCTAACATTTCTTTATCATAAATAGGTTTCTGTAAATACTTTGCTTTGATTGGACGACTTTCAAAAGTAATGGGTCTTCCTTCCTGCATTAAAACAACACCAATTCCATTTCCTGAGGCATCACATTCCACAATAAAGGTTTTTGTGAAGTCTGGCGTAGCTAAGACCGGTGCTAAGCACATTGCCTCTTTAAGATGATCAAAGGCCTTAGTTGCTTCATAAGTCCATGAAAATGCATCTTTCTTCAATAATGTTGTTAGAGGTGCTTCTATTCTACCCTAACTCTTAACAAACTTTCGATAATACCCTGTTAACCCGAGAAATCCTTGCAACTGCTTTATGGTTGTGAGGACTTTCCATTCCTTAATGGCTTTAATTTTGTTAGGGTATACTTTAACACCCTCGTGAGATACAATATGACCCAGATATTCCACCTCTTGTACTCCAAAGAAACATTTGAATGTTTTTTCATATAATTGTTTCTCCTACAATAGTTTGAGCACCCTTTCAACATGTTCAACATGATCCTTCCCAGACCTGTTATAGATTAGTATATCATCAAAAAATACTAGCACAAATTTTCTAAGGAAGGGTTTGAAAATGGAATTCATAAACCCTTGAAATGTAGAAGGTGCATTGGTAAGGCCAAAAGGCATGACCAAAAATTCATAATGACCCTCATGAGTTCGAAATGCTATTTTTTGGAATATCTTCAGTCCTCATTCTAATTTGATGATATCCTAAATGAAGATCCAACTTGGTAAAATAAATTGCTCCATGTAATTCATCCAATAATTCATAAATCACAGGAATGGGAAATTTGTCTTTAATGGTGAGCTTATTGAGCTCCCTATAATCCGGACACATTCGCCATGATCCATCCTTCTTGTGTACCAATACTACAGGAGCCGAGAAAGAACTTTGACTGGGTTGAATTATACCCGCCTCTAACATTTCTGCAATCATACGTTCGATTTCGCTCTTTTGGAAGTAAGGATATCTATAAGGCCTGATGTTTGGAGGAACACTTCCTGGAATCAAATGAATAGCATGATCATGATCACGAATAGGTTGGAGTCCTTTGGGAGTTTCAAACACCTTGGAATGATTGTCCAAGACTTGTTGGAGATCTGCAGAAATAGATGATTTTGATGTTGGAACTTCTAGTGAGCATAAGTGTGCAATTACGCCTCGCTGTTCTTTCTTTAGAAGCTTTGTCATGACATTAGAGCTTATTATCCTTCCTGGCTTCCCCGCAATACCCCGTAATTCGACTTCCTTTCCTTCTGAAAAAAATTCCAAGAAAAGTTCTTGAAAATTAAAAGCTACCGTCCCCAAAGATTGTAACCATTGTACTCCTAGTACAACATCAGCACCTCCCATAGGAATGGAAAGCATTGGACTAGTCAACACATATTCCCCCATGGTTAGCTTGATTTTATGGCATTTTCCAGAGCAATTTATAGTTCCTCCATTTGCAACCATCACTTGACATTCTGGTGCTGGGTATAGGAAACAATTTAATTCCTTGGCTACCTTACGATGAATAAAATTATGGGTGCTACCTGAATCAATCAACACTATTACCTTTTTCTTCTTGATATGTCCTTCTATCTTGAGAGTTTGAGGAGTGCTAATTCCTGTCAGTGCATTACACGATATGATCGGATTCATTTCTTCCTCTTCTAGGGCTGGTTCCTGGTGTATATCCTCTTCTTGTTCATTTTCTTCTTCCTCTTCACAATCTATGTAAAATATTTTCTTCTCAGCACACTTATGAGCTTTGTGTATTTTCTATCACAACTGTAGCAAAGCCCTTTTGCTCTTTTTTCTTCCAATTGTTGTTACACCATTTTTTGGTCATCTAACCTATTCTCATTAGGTGGACCCAAGTACACCATGTAAGACCAATTTTACCCTAAGTAAAATTGCCTTCACTATGTTAAAACAGGAAACCCCAAAAGGAAATATTAAGCAAACCTATATTTGTTTGATTTTCCTCATGGAATAATTAATTAAACCATAATTTAATTATTATTCCCAGTCATGTTTAACCCAAAATCAAAGAAATTAATTAGATAAACCTTTATTTATCTTATTACTTTCTAGGAATAATTATTTAAACCTTATTTAGATAATATTCCTTGTTAAATATGACCAAATCACCCACAAATAATTAAATAAATCACTATTTATTTAATTATCTTTTAACCACTTCCTTAAATAATTAAATAAATCATTATTTATTTGATTATCTTCTAACCGCTTCCTTAAAAAGATAAATAAATCATTTATTTATTTATTTTTGACAAATTAAGGGATTTGACCCAAGTCAAATACCTTTTCCCTCCAACAAATATAATAAAATATTCCATAGAAAGTGGATCTAGATCTGGTTAACCCATGCACCAAGATCTAGAATGACCCAATATTTTGTTATAAATAGGAGGGTTTTTCCTACCATTCTTCACCTTTTGTTGCCTATTAGATCACTCTGGATCTATACACTTGGTCCCATTTTTCTACCATTTCTTGTGTGAGCTCCCTTTGAGTTCCATTCTTTGTGTGGGTTTTCTACACCAACAAGAGAGAGAAATCTTAGATCTGAAGTGCTGAGGACTTCCAAGAACCCATCCCACTGAGGAGAATTGGATACGCCTTCTTGTTTTCCTCCCCGGTGCCCAATTAATATAAAAATTCTTTCAAAAATTGTTCTTGTCTTGTCTATTGGTATATGGAGCAAACCCTTGTTTTTTCTGCTTAATGTCTTTCCATGCATAGATCTAGTTTTTGCAGCTCTTTTATGTTCAACTAACCGCAGATCTGAAGATATTGGCAGCCACTTTTGTTGTTAGGGCTATTAGTTATGCGTAGCTAAAGTGGTCCTTTTTCGTACACTTCGACAAAGGATTCATACTAACAAATGGTGACTCCACACGGGTTTTAAATTACGACCGCTGTCGTTTTTCATATTCATGCATATCCAGCTACTTCAGACCCTAGGGTTTCTTTTCAGCTGTTTATTTTTCCTATTTTTATGTTTTTTTTTCTCACATAAAACCCTAAAACATTAAAATTTATAACTTCCGTGTGTTTCTGGCCCTATTGCGCAGTTAAGCGACACCAGCCGCAACTGAGACGGCAAATTTTCTGAAAATCTACCGCCGAGACAACCGGAACGGGGGGTCGCACTTTTTGGCCCATAACCTGCGACCTGGACCTCCAGGTCGCACTTTTCTGCCCCTTTTCTGTGACCTGCACTAAAAACAGGTCAGAAACTGCGACCTGCCATTTTTTCAGTGATTTTTCTGCAATTTTTCTGGGTTCTGTTGCAGCTTCTGTCAGGGTCTTCCAGCCTCTGTCTCAGCCCGCTTTGACCAAGTTCTGATCTGTTTTTACTCATCTAAGTGGGAACCTAGGCCCCTAGGGCTTTAGTACCCTCCACTTTTTGTGGAAGAGTTTTAGCTGTTTCAACCGTCTGTTTTTCAGAGCTTCAGCCTCCTTTTTTCCAGATCTGTTACCTCCCTTTCAGATCCATTGAAATCAGCTCTTCTACCTCTCAAATCACCTCCTGAAGATTTTCTTGGATCTACTTTTAGGGCCTCCACCTTTCCCCCTCCGTTTTTTGCTGATTTCCTTCCTTTTTCCAGCCACCTTGCCTCTGTCTTTTGGCTGTCATCTGCACCTCTTTTCAGCAGATTTATCCTTTAGATCCCTGTCCCTTTCAACCTTAGATCTATTGGCCTCTTTTCCGTGTGTTTTGCCTAGATTTTTCCCTTTCTTTTCAGATTAGTTTTGAGAGACCCGCCTTCTTGGGTTAAATAGATGCACAAGTAGCTGTTATTTTTCTGTTATTTCAGCATTATATACTGTTCTCTATAGGTTTATTTTTAGTTACGCAGCACACTTTTTTCTTGCTCTCAAAACGGAAAGGGTTTAAAAAATTAAAATTAACGCACGCCACACACTGACCCTAAGTGAAGAAGCGCCTGGCAAAGACTCTAAAATCAATTGTCACTGCACCTTTCTGCCCCTGTCGGTTTCCTTCTTCCTGTCGTGATAGCGCCCCCAAGGCACCTTTCCCGGAGACTTCTTGGCCTTCACCCTCAATTTCCGATTGATCGACCTGCTCCGACCTGCCATCGTCGAGCCAGTCCTCCTCCGAGTCCGCACTCCGACTCCTCTCCTGATTCATCGGGTTCCCCTTTTCCTCCTGGTTCTCCCCCTACCACCATGTCTAGTCCAGGGCCTAACGCTAGCGTTTCTCCCGGCCCTAATGCTGGCCCGACTACTAGTGGAACCGCCACAGGAATGACCCCGGCCACCCCCTTGTTCCGTACATTGCAGGCCTCAGCCTCCTCAATTTCAATCAGTTGATCAACGACCCTATCCACCACGATGTTGGTTGGCCTGCCATGCCAACCAAGCTCCCTTCCGACATCCCTAAATTCGAAGGCCAAGCTGGATAAGATCCAACCAATCATTTCTGATCTTTCCACATGTGGTGTTCCTCCAATTCCATTACCGATGACTCCATCCGTCTTCGTTTGTTCCAACGCACGCTTACTGGCGAAGCTTCTAAATGGTATGTTGAACAAGCCACCTCTTCCCATACCACCTTTGCGACCCTTGCCCAAGCCTTTTTGTCCTATTTCCAGCTCCCTCTCTGATACGACACTGGCATGGAGCTCTTGACTTCCTTTAAGCAATCCTCTTCAACCCGCCTTTCCGCCCATGTTCAGGAATTGCGAAGAAGACGGAGCTTATTCGAGCCCCTCCCTTCAAAGATTGGGTTTATATGGACTGGTTCCTCCGCACCCTTCCAGCTCCCATCAGCAAAGATGTCACCTCCCATTTTCCTCAAACCGAAGAAGCCGCCCTCCAAATAGCCTTGAAATATGACCTGATCTACACTCAATCTGGTTATGTTTATACCGTTCTTCCTGACCTCCCCAGGCTCGATGGCGCTAACGCCCCGGGGGCATCTCATTCCGCCGACGGTATCGTTGGAGCCCTTTCCCATCCGTACGCTCAACCTCCTATGGGCTATGGTCTCCCTCAGGGAGGGGCCAGCACATCCAGCACTCTTCCCCCTCCCGGTAGCATGTATCCAAGATACGGCATGCCTCCTCCTTTTGCCCAACCTCCTGCTTACCTCAATGTTGCCCAACCTAACCATTACCTTTATCCGCAGCCTGGTGCGCCAGCTCCTCCAGCATATGCGCTTCCATCTCCCTTACCTCCTCCAAACCCGCAACAACACTTACAGCCCCCTCCAGGGCAAGTATTTGCATAGCAGGGCGCGACCAATCCCCCTTCTTCCCAAAGAAGGTGGAGAGGCAATCAAAACCCATCTGCCCCTGGTACCCGTGGACCCAATCCTGGTGTGGACCCTAACACTGCCAACCAGCAACAGGGCACTCAGCCCAAGCCGGATAGGCCGCTTCGCAAAAATAAGCCTTGTTCGTGTTGTGGTGTTTATGGTCATTACACCCACGATTGTCCCCTCTTACCCTAGATGCAGCAGATGTGGGAGTCTCAAGCCACATTGCGTGGACAGAACGCCTCCCCTCATGCTCCTCCTAATGTGGCCACTACCCAACCGGCTGTGTTTACTGACCCCTTCCCTTAGCAAGGATTCGTGGCTACCCAACCGCCTGACAGCCAGGTCACCACTCCCCCTTCCCTTTCTGGTTCCTCTGATTACCAAATCCTTATGATGCACTCCGATCCTAACCCGACCGTCGATCTTCACCTTCAAACTAGGTCTCGCCAGTACCCCAAGCCTCCTGCTCAGTCTACCCCCGAGCCTCCTTCTTTAGGTTCTACAGAGCCTCTTTCGACACCCAGTGGCCCCTTACATACCCCTCAAATGAAAGTTGAGGTTCATACCAAGATTCCTAAGGGCCCATTACATCGAAACGCTGCTCCCGGACGAGCTGCTCACTCATATAGCATAGTAGATGATTTGGCACAATCTCCTGCTGCTATTTCCACACTGGAACTCCTCCAGTCGTGCCCTTCCCAAAAGAAGGCTCTACTATTTGTCGTGGGCACTGTAGATCCTGCTGATGACCAAATGATTGTTTTCGACGCCACTCAATCGGACCATCCTCCTCTTCCTCCTTCCGTCGCCTTCCAAATCCTAGTCAAAATCCGGAACGCCAACGTGTCCCGGTGTATCATTGATGAGGGGGCATCCACCTGCGTGATGTCCGCCTCGGTTTGGAAGCAACTCGGATCCCCTGAGCTGGCCCCTTCCACGATCACCCTTCGAGCGTGGGATGGTCATGCCTCCCAGCCCATTGGCCTGTTTCGTAATTGTCCTATCACCCTCGCCAGCAAGACTGTTTGCGTTGACGTCGAAGTCACCGACGCCCCGCTAGATTACAACATTCTATTGGGGTGAAGCTACACCTATGCTATGTCTGCTGTCCCATCCACGGTCTTTTTCAAGATGTCTTTCCCCCATAATGGAAATATAGTCACCATTGACCAGTTGACATATCAT
The DNA here is from genome assembly GCA_034641835.2 of Pinus albicaulis. Classification (NCBI taxonomy): domain Eukaryota; kingdom Viridiplantae; phylum Streptophyta; class Pinopsida; order Pinales; family Pinaceae; genus Pinus; species Pinus albicaulis. The sequence continues at coordinate 1,222,133,629 of CM076575.1, read as the reverse complement.
GAGCCAAAATCTCAGACCTCCCCTGAGATGACTATCTCTTCTGTAGCCAACAAGAAAAATGTCGATTCCTTGACCAGTGTCTCCCCCAGCGTTTACAAAGATTCCTCCCTGCTTGGAACTTTCCCTAACCTTCCCCCTCCTCCTGTCACTGATCCCAGCTTATCGAATGTTTGCATGATGCAATCGTCCCAGGCTGCCCGTAAGCAGCCTGCCTCGGCTAGTCAGCAACCTCCCCCTTGCCCTCCGCAACCCACTCCTAGCCATTCATCTCAGCCAGCCGGACCTCCTCCTTCTGGCCCTCCCCCTACAACTGGTATCCCTGAACCCTTTATCCTCCTGGATCGGTTCCTCCTGGCCTTAACCATCTCGAAGCCGTCCCTCCTGGTCATTACCCTGCTGGGCAGATCCCTTTCCTAGCTCCCCCTCCCGGAGTATGTTATGTCCCCGTCATGGCCACCCTCTCTCTCCCTAACTTGACCTTGGGCATACCGGTCTGGTACCTTGATCCCCCAGCCGCCACCCCTCCTGGTCACCCCAAACCCTATATGGCTTTGACACTGGTTCAACTGATCCCCCTCGCTTCCTCCATTGCCACTGTGCCCCCAGCACCTCCACAGGACCCTTCTCCTGTCGTGACGGCTCCCGGGAAGAAAGGCAAAGCCCGCAAGGGGGCACCTAAAGACAAGACCACCACGACTGACCCAGCCCCTTCTCCGCCCGCGAAGCCTTGCGCCTTATGTGATGTCACCGGTCATGCCACCCATGCTTGTCCTGAGTTGCCTCGTATTCAGCCCATGGTTAAAGACGCGTTCCCCGAGTCTACGGTCCCTGAAGCCTCCATTCCTTCTTCATCCGTAACCAAGAACCCCAAGACCCTCCGCACCAACAAACCCTATGCTTTGTGCGGCGTGCATGGCCATTACTCCCACCATTGTCCTCACCTGACGCATTACCACGCCTCTTTAGAGGTAATCCGAGAGTATGAGGTTGAACAGAATCAATCCGCCTCTCCCATCCTCGCGCAGTACGCTTCAGGTCAGCCTAAGGATACCCCCGCTCCCATCGACATTCCCCCCCCTGATGTCCAGATGACAGAGTCTACTGTAACCATTCTTTACCTATCCTCCTCTGTGAGACACTTGGAGCCTAGCCCCCCTGCAGCCTCCCCTATTTTGTCCCTTGACCACCCCTTTCCTAACCATACACGAGATCACTCCACCTGTGTCTCTGTTGACCTCCGCAGCCCGAGTCCTCACCATACTTCCGATAGCCCTCATATACCACCCTCTAGTTTGTATATGAGTCATAGTCATCCTGCTCCTTGCACTCCCTCCCGCAGTTGCCGCCTGATGTCTTCTGTGCACTCACGCTGCCATCCTTGCCTCTCCTCCCCTCATTTTTTGTCTTGTCACACCATTTCATAGGACCCCCCGTCCACACCCTTTATTGGTTACGCCGATGGTGCAAATCGTTACTCCCGGAATCTAGCCTTGGTAGGTTGGGCCATCTTCACCCCCTTGCATGCCCTTGTTCTTTTGAACGGGGTATGCATTGGTTCTGCCACCAACAATTAGGCCGAATATGATGCAGTGCGTGGTCTCTTAGCTGATGCCCTCTTCCATCGCATCCTCCATCTGCACGTTCGTTTGGATTCCCTACTTCTTGTCATGCAAATAAATGGTGTTTATCGTGTGCATAACCCTGTGTTGTTTAGACGCTATTTACGAGTGAAACTCTTGATACGTGCATTTGAAACCATCACTTTCAATCATGTACCTCAAGAACAAAATCACTATGTAGATCGTATTGCAAACCATGTTCTAGATTGGCATTTATCACACACATTTCATACAAGACAATAACATTCATAACCATCAAAAAACGATGCATATCCATAATATGTGTCGCAAAACATGTGTTTAGAGTCCATCTACTCTGATACATATGACATGCCCATAGCATGTTACAAAAAACCCAAAACTGGGGGCACCACCTGCCCCTACATACATAATAGGGGGCACCACATGCCCCACCCCTAATCACTATCTGGAGGATCCCAGGCCAATGGCTCTACCCCTGCAGCATGTAGATCGCGCATCGCCTGACCGGCCATCTCCATGCGCCGCATGACACCTCACCATTCCGAGGGTAGACCAACACATGGCTCTATGAACTGGTCGTCTAAGTCCTGCCACCCGCGCTCCGATACTCCGGTCAACAACCTTTCGCATCTACGGCGGATGTCCTCCAGCAGGGCGGTTGCATCCTCATTATGCGCCGCTCTTGACCCACTCGGACCAGTAGCTCCAGATGCTGCCGGTCGTCCCATATATCCGGCTGGTTTTACCGGTGTTATATCTGCATACCAGAAGTACATGAATCAGTACCCTAAACTACTATTCAAAAAACTTTAACATGCCCACACAATAATAGCAATCTGTCACTTACCATCGGGCCCCCAGACTCGACCAGGCGGAAGTGGCAGGTCCGGGTCTCCACAGTAGCTCATCCCACTATAGGGATAGTCATCTATGTACAATGGCATCTGATCCCAATGGGAAAAAAACTCAGGTCGAAACACTCGTCCGACCGCCCCTCCTCCTCCTCCTCGCACAAGAGGCCGTCCCTGGGACCCGCGCCATCCCGGGCTCTCTCGGTCCCCCTCCGGAAGCCGTACAGACCAGGCCGCAAGGGCTCATCTTCTCAAAGAAGAAGGCGCACAACAAAGTCCCATATGAGAAATCATGGTTCACTCCGCCGCCTCGCATAGCGAAACCGTCGCTTTAGCGACACCAACATCATTTAGGCCCACCCATAGTAGGTCCCACCCAGCACACTCTCCACTATCATCATCTGCCCCCCAGTGATGTGATGGAGCGCCTGGTTGCCCAGGATACGCAGCACAGCTACGGCCACTACACGGGTTTCTAGCCTCTCTAGATCCCCGATCGGTGTTCGAGTCCCCTTGACTTGGAGACCCGGTCGACAATGACGCTCCACGAACTCCATGATATGCCGCACCCGCGGCAATACTGGCTGTGTGTTTCCCACCATCCCCAATGGCGGGAGACCAGTCAGGAAATACACGTCCTGGACCGTCAGTTCGATCCTGTGCCCCTGCACTACAAAGACCTCCTGATCTGGATCCCAGTAACTGATAATCCGAGCCAATAATGGTCCCCCTGCTCTCATCAAAGGGTTCTCCAAAAACTTGAGAACCCCAAATCTGGCCAATACACAGCGGACGCCCTGATCCGCCTGGATCTCTGCCTGTAGTGTCCCTAGATCTCTCTCTCTCCAGTTAACCTGTAAATCTGCCATACCTGCACGAACACATCATTTTTGTCAGCGTACAGATTGGGAAAACCATAACCAAACACCAAAACCCAACTTCCAGCCCTAAAACAGCACCAAAACCCCCTCATCTCCCAGGTTGCAGTTTTCTGCCCATTTCTGGGACAGGTCACACTTTTCTGCCTGAAACCTGCTTCCCAGGTCGCACTTTTTGGCCCAAAAAGTGCGACCTGGCCATAGAGATGAAGGAGGGGTTGTTTCTGGATTTCTGGGCCCTAAACTGAAAATTTAATCCATCAAAATGCAAGAGAAAGGTTAGGCCTCTTACGTGCAACTGACGAATCTCGATTCCAACGGTCGGTTTGTCCGCTACGTTCGCCGCAAGATTTAGGGCCTTCTCTCCTCTCCACATTCACCACAACAACAATAGCAAATGAGTGATTTTGGAGGGAAAACTGCCTTATTAAAAGAGAACCCCTGTTTCTTATTTCGACTGCTGCGACCACACCGTAGCCCCGTTTGATGAACCGTCTGCACCGTTGGAAAGCTCTCACTGAGCCCTCAAATGGGTATATGTTAGTTTTTCGTGATCTGATACTTCACCACGACACATTTTGTCCAAGAAGGGTCACTTCACCTTTCCTTAAAATTGAATTTCCTCACTTACGAAACTTGTACTTGGGGCACCATCTTGCCTCCTTACTTGTCTTCGTTCATGTCAATTTTCATCATGAGTTCCCATCATGTACTCATGTTTCCACGGTCCCCCATTGGGGCCTTTACTATGTGGCAGCACCATCGAGTCACCCTTGTTTAGAGCATCCAAGTTGAGTCATCATTCCCTCCATGGAGTCTATACCGCGTCCCTTTGTACCCCACTATAGCTCTCCATCCTTCATTGCTTGGTCTCTCTCTTGTGTCGCACATTATGACCTTCGCCCCACTGTTCCCCATCCCGAATGACGTTTTGTCAGTCGCTGCCGTCATTCATGCCCTTTATGCTCTAGCAAAGTGAAGTTCCATTAGCTACTCAAATTCTTTCCACCTCACTATCATCATTAGTGTCACCGTCCATCGCTCTACCTTTCGTGCCTTAGTTGAGGGTCCCTCATTGCCTCAACTATGGCGGACCTCCTTCTGTCGACATCAGCTCATTTATTCCAGAAGCCAGGTCTAGAGGGCGGTGTACCTTGGTTCCAGCTTTCACTCCTGTTCGGGGCCTCGGATCCGGCAAAGGGATATCTCCTTTCCCTTTGGCTTGATTGTTTCTCCAGCTTCTTCAGCATGATCGAGATTTGTATACTTGATGATCCAGTGATCCAGTAGTAGCTCTTGATGATTCTCGGGTGTGTGTGAGATGTTTCAACCCTCATGAGGGGGTGGCCCTGCAGGTAGCCCCCCACATGCCCGGCTGACCTCTTCTTTGCAGCCTTCGATGCAGCTCCAGCTATTTGATGATGTTGGTCGTAGCCACTTGCAGCGCCTCTTCGATTTGCATGTATCAGTCAGATTTGGTGAGCCCTTCCCCATTTGCAGGGGGCATTTCGGTTGTATTTGTATCTCATGTACTCAGATATTATTGTACAAGCCCTGGCTGTTATCCCAGGCACAGCATGTATGTGGGATTCCTCATTGTATTTTTATCTGGCTCATGATTCTGCCCAATCGTACTTTATGGTTCGGTCCCTTGTTCATCGGACACACTATTCTTTGTACTTTTTCTTGGCGGGCATAGGTATGCCTCCCCGGCCGCCTTTAGCACAGGTACCACTTCATAAACTCGAGACTTGTTGCACCTCTAAGTCTCGTCTCCTCAGGGTCTAGTCCTTTAGTATTTTAATCTACCTTACATTCCTCTCTCTCATTTCCCTCTTATTGTCCAGTGATTGAGCTCTTACAATGTACTTTGGTCATACAATTTTCTCCTAACACTCGTACATTGGGAGGAAATATGTTACACCATTTTTTGGTCATCTAACCCATTATCATTAGATGAACCCAAGTACACTATGTAAGACCAATTTTACCCTAAGTAAAATTGCCTTCACTATGTTAAAACATGAAACCCCAAAAGGAAATATTAAACAAACCTATATTTGTTTGATTTTCCTCATGGAATAATTAATTAAACCATAATTTAATTATTATTCCCAAATATGTTTAACTCAAAATCAAAGAAATTAATTAGATAAACCTCTTATTTATCTTATTACTTTCTAGAATAATTATTTAAACCTTATTTAGATAATATTCCTTGTTAAATATGACCAAATCACTCCACAAATAATTAAATAAACTATTATTTATTTAATTATCTTTCAACCACTTCCTTAAATAATTAAATAAATCATTATTTATTTGATTATTACTCAACCACATCCTTAAAATGATAAATAAATCATTTATTTATTTATTATTTACAAATAAAGGGATTTGACCCAAGTCAAATTCCTTTCCCTCCAACAAATATAATAAAATATTCCATAAAAGGTGGATCTAGATTTGGTTAATATTATTTTAATCATGCACCAAGATCTAGAATGACCCAATATTTTGTTATAAATAGAAGGGTTTTCTCATTCATTTGTCACCTTTTGTTGCCTATTAGATCACTCTGGATCTATACTCTTGGTCTGACTTTGAGCCATTATCATTGTCACATTCTCCATTATTTGCTTTGTGAGCTCCCTTTGAGTTCTATGTTTGTCTGGGTTTTCTACACCAACAAGAGAGAAATTTTAGATCTGAAGTGCTAAGGACTTTCAAGAACCCATCCCATTGAGGAGAACCGAAAAGCTTTTCTTGTTCTTCCTCCCAAAATTAGAATATAAAAATTCTTTCAAAAATTGTTCTTGTCTTGTCTATTGGTATATGGAGCAAACCCTTATTTTTTCTGCTTAATGTCTTTCCATGCATAGATCTGGTTTTTGAAGCTCTTTTATGTCTAACTAACAGCAGATCTAAAGATATTGGCAGCCACTTTTGTTGTTAGGGCTATTAGTTATGCATAGCTAAAGTGGTCCTTTTTCGTACACTTCGACAAAGGATTCATACTAACAATTGTTGTGGTGTCAACCTTGTAGGTTGTGGATATCTAGGCGTAGCAACACTTCCTTCTTTAAATAATTGAGTGGTAGGCTTCCTTGTCGACATTATTTTACATTCAACTTTTCTTGCCAACCTGAATGCCTTCTCCAATGAATCTGGTTCCAAAATGCGAAATTCATGTTGTATGTTATCCTTTAAAGTGCCTATGAAGAGGTCGATCCTGTGTTCCTTTGGAATATCAGTTACCCTTATATTCAATTTTTGGAATTCATCAATATGTTGCCCCACTAAACCCTTTTGTTTGAGATTTATCAATTGGCTAAAGAAGGTGTTGCTCTTTGTATCCTCATAATGTGCTATCATTTCCTCCGTAAAAATTGACCAAGTGACAATTTTTTTACAAGAGCAAAGCCATCAATACCATACAAATGTATTTTGTTCTAAATGTAAAGTTTCAATGCATACCTTTTGTGTGTTTTGCACATTATGGAGATCAAAATATTGCTCCATCTGTAGTATCCATGTTACAGGATCCTTTCCATCAAACTTCCTCATATCCATTTTTGGAATATGGTGGTTCTTCCCGCCAACATTAGAGTTTATGAAATCACGATTATCATTTATTTTGTTCTCATCATGAGGTTCTTCTACTATCTTTTCACCATTAGGAAACATTTCTTGTATCAACTTTGTCAAACCTTCGATGTCTACTTTTAGATCATTCTTCATGTTTTCCATGTTGTTTTCCATGTTATCTTTCATGTCATCCATCTTAGCTTCCATGACCGCTTCCATGCCATCCATCTTAGCTTCCATTCCTTTCTTCAAACCATCCATCTTCGCTTCCACGCCTTTCTTCAAATTTTCCATTTCATTTTTTGTTGCTCTTTGCGAGAGTGAAATTTGTTGCACTTGCTCTTGTAATTTTGATAGATCGTGTTGCAATTCTTCATCTTCATGAGTCATAGTAGAGCCTTCTGAAGGCTTAATGGGTGTTGAATTATTTTTACGGGGCATCTTTTAGAACCCAATACTGATATCTATTCTACAATATGCCCTTGGAATCAATTCAAATTGATTCTTTAAACAAGACTTATGCAATTTGGAAAAAAAATACACACCTTTTTCTTGCTTTTGAGGAGCTCGATATTGAAATTGGATTATCTCTGTGATTGCAGCACTTAAATATTTGAATTTTAGTAAAAACGTATTCCTCTAAATTATCTTTCTAATGCCACAGGTATGACCTGATTTGGATTCTCCAAGACAAAGTTGTGTCCAATATCCCACAATGACCTAATTATGGACTGGTTCAGTAGAGTGAACTTGTACGAATTTCCACATGTCACTTTTTCGTCCTTCGGCTCTTAAATTGATAGCCAAGAAACTAAAATCCATTTAATTGCGATCACTTTTTACGGCACTCCAATCCGATACTCAGAGAGAGAGTTATGAAGATTTTCCCACGATCACCTCTTTGAGATGAAATTCTAGAGCCTGAAAAAGCACTACATTCCACAGATCATATCTCCGAAAATATTGTGAACCAAGATCTGAAATTTTTTGACAAGTTTCCTCAGTATTTCAGCTTCGCACCCTAAAAATTTCATATTCTGAACCTTCGTAGAAAAAATTTTATAGCGCAAATTCCACGATGACCTATTTAGGAGCCTGAAAAAAAACATAACTTCCACAGATCATATATCTGAAAATATTGCGAACCAAGCTCTGAAATTTTTTGACGATATTCCTCAGGATTTCGACTTCACACCCTAAAAATTACAACTTTTGAAGCTTCGCAGAAAAATATTTATAATGAAAATTCCACGATGACATATTTGGAGCAGCGAAACCCTATAATCCAAAGCTCTGATACCAAATGTTGTGTAACCAGCTCCAAAAATAGAGGAAAAGAGATATCAACGCCTTAGAAATAAGCCACTTCGAGGGGGCAACCTCCAATACATTACATAAATGAACAATTCTTGGATGATAAAATTTACAAAACCTCCTTTCTATATATAGGAGTCCATGTGGCCATAATGTAATCCTAGTGGACCACAATGTAATCCTAGACGACCTAACAATAATAATTTAAGGGTACAATAATAAAAAAATGGGGGTTACAAGGGTACAATAATAACAATAAGGGGGTTACACTAATAAAAATAAGGGACTATACTAGTAATATAGGGACCTAACAAACCATATGTGAATTCAACTTGTACAAACTTCAAAACTGGTTGAAGAAGAAGTATTTAGACCCCAGTGATGAATTGGGTCTGTGGGAATCCTCCTTGCCCCAATTTATGTTCCCACAGACCCAATATTTTCCAGAGCTTGTATCCTGGTGCCAAAATAGATATGTCCCCAGCCAGAGAGCAATTTTCAACCAAAATGATGAATTTTTTCTCACCATAACCTCTGAATATATTTCCCAGGTTCTACAATTACGTAATCCTAACTCCCTAAAGTGACTTTTAGTAGATTCTCTCATAGAATTCTACAAAAATCTTACCTTTCCACATAGAGCCAATATTTTTGAATTTTTTCACCACGAGGATGCACAATTACCCAAGCAAAACCCCCCATATTCATCTTCCATGTTCCCAGATATGAATAAGCAGATAATTGCCATCATTTCATGCATACTTAGTTACCATTCTATCCAGTGGATCAATGAGGCTATTGTAGAATCTTTGGCAGTTTTTACATCAGGTGAAAACCTATTGTTTTCAACTACTGTGAGTTAATTGGAGAGGAAATGCATGACCAATTTGTAAAGTTTCCTACTGAGGGATATTTCAAGTATACCTCAGTATTAGTTTATTTTTTTCTTTATCATCAAGTAAACAGGTTTTCATTTTCTTTGCAGAGGTTAGATGTGCAGGGTAATACACAGTGAGTCATTCATTGGACCTTGTTGACGAGTAAAAACTCTACTGAGTTTTCTTTTCCATATTATGTGGATCAGTTCCTTTATACAATGATTTGTCTACTAAAAAATGATGTAGAACCTATAATAGGATCAGATATTAAAATACTTTTTCATCTTAGTGACTAGGCTAAAACAAGGGATTGGTATTTATACCAAAATTATACTGAGATCAAGGTTTAAGGGTGTGAATTTCCACCCTACAGACTCCCAAAATTTGTTTCCATGAGACTTTTCTCATTGGAATACATAAGTAAAATGATACACATGGATGATTTACACTTTGTTGCAACTAAGAAGAAATCACAATTCAAGAAAAAGGAACATATTGGACCATTTATTTGCAATACCAGAGCAGCAGGAAAAGAGGTAGACTTAATCCTAAATAAAATGAGTTTTAACTTAAGTTTCACTTGGCCTTACAATCCTTTCAGCCTCATTTCCAAATTTAGAGTGGAGCAGAAGACCACTCCTTACATCGATACTCCTAGGCCATAGGTACAACAGTTCATGAACCAGAATCAGTGGGAGGAGAACGCACCGCAGTAAGTTGAAAAACATGTCATATCTGCAACTACCTCTTAGACCTGTGTACCTTAAGAGAAATAGGAGAAAAGGATAAGGGAAGAGGAGTCTTCTTGAGTAACAGAAATTGGAGCTAAAGAGTTTATGATATATGAGAAAAATCAAAAGACTATCTTCGGACCAGTCTTTTAACAAGGAAATGAAGAACAGGAAACCATAATCCTAACATGCCCTTGTGTTTCTACAAGGAAAGAAGACATTTTTATAGGATATTCATTTTATTTAACCTCCCAAGATCCCCCAGATCTAGGTCAAACAAAAGAAGTGGCTCAGGACACAGCTGAGCCAAAAAAAAATTCCAAATATAAAGCAATCAAACAAAAGAATGAAATTCTAAAAGTAACCACATACACCCAATTCAGGAATAAAAAAACTACCTCAAAGCACAAGCTTATGTCATCCTTTGATACAGAGAAAGGGAAAATGCAGATCTCATTCCTTGAAGCACATGTTCCAGTCCCAAAGACACCAACTAATAATAAAGCGTCCATATTCTCTTTTGACACAGACCAAATCCATCATATTGATCAGAAGGACATGCATAAGAAGACAAGTAAAATAATTTACTCCACTTTAACCAATGATGCCATGTCAGCCTCCAGGTTTCATGCCTTAGTCAGGAATATAAAATCACAAATAAGGTTGGAGATAATTTCATCTTTGGCCAAGGACAAAAAGATAAAATCACTGGAAGACTTAATAATAAAGCTGGGCTACAATCCCAGTGATATGAAGGCAGCAGAGGAAGAATGATGATATAGTAGCATTGAGAAAAAAACTCAAACTACCCACTACAGAAGATCCTCGGGCCAAAGAAGTTGGGGAGCTATAGAAACAAAAACAAGAAATGTTCAAGATAATAATTGAACAAAATAGCCAAATCAAAGACATGGAAGTGGAAATAGAGAAATTTCTCAAGGAAAAAAAGCAGACATCAAAATTGGCTATAGTCCCACTTACAACAGTCCCCATTTTAGTTGCAAAACAACACTAGGAGAATCTACGTCAACATCAGCACAAGCACAGACCACATATCCTTCAAGTGAGCTGGTCAAAGCCATGGACAATTTTTACATCCAAGAGCAAGAAATAAAAAAATTAAAGGCTCAACTTAAGACATTACTAGAGCAGAAATTAAAAATAGACAATTCATATGTGGCCAAATTGCAGAAATCTCATAGGCTTTCTCAGAGGGTTGAACAATTGGAAAGTGAATCAGAAATGGCACAAACTTTGGCATAGGCAAAAGAAAATATATGGATAGAGACAAATGAGGCCATTACAGAAATATCGTCTTCAATACAAATAATTTTTGAACAGGAAGAGTTGATACAGAGATCCAAAGAAGTGGTAAAATAAATAAAAATAGATTTGGGGCAGAAACCTAGTGAAGAAATAACTCTGATAAAAATCTTGAATTCTAAAACCAAAGAAGAATTAGAAGAGCTTGGAATTCAAGATAGAACATAAACCATCTTGGAGCTAAAAAGGATCCATACTAAAATAAAACTTATGTTGCAACTCAAGAATAAGTGTAACAATCTAGAATCCATCATTCAAAGATTCCATAAGAAGTTTCATGTGCTAATTAGGAAAAGGCTACCAGGATTAATTGGGATGGGAGACAACCTGATTTACTTAAAATACTATCAACATAAATTATTCACCATTGCACAAGATAAATCAAATTTTGCAGGTATAAAAGGTAACATCACAAGGAAGGATTTTATGGAGCCTATATATTTTGCTTATTCATCAGACATGAGATCAAACACGTGTTTTTCATCAAGCCTACTTTCCAGAAATATACTGATGTAAATGAGACATATAGAAAATTGATAAAATTTTATATCCTAAGTAAGGACCGATGGGATAAGCTATGTGAATTGCTTGGGTAAAACAGTTTCACCTCCAATAGCCAGAGAGCAACGCAGCACTGTTTGAGCTCCAGACATCAACAACCATCCTCAATAATAAATCCAATAGCTACAGTAGTTTCTTATTTCCTATATTTTTGTTCTATCTTTGTAAAATATTTTTGGATATTTCTTATAAAATCTAGAGATTTTCACTCAATATATTTGTTGATAATTTTGCATAAATACTTCAGAATTTGACGTATTAGTGTTGTGAATTGTACAAAGAAATAGACTATTGAATGTAAAGTTTTTCCTTGACCTAAAGTGGACAAATTTATGTAATATAGAAAGCTTTTCAGGATTCCTGTGTCAGACTTATTAGTGATGTTATATTCTCTTGTTAATGTGTTTTTTCTATGTTAATTCATATGTTTATCTCATCTGTTTTTTTGTAAGAAAAATAAGAATCTAAATTTGTTTAAGTACACTCAATTCTTGCTTTTGAACAAAATTAATGTTTTCAACCGAAGTTAAACAATAGAATACTTAATTTTATTGTCCCTCATTTTTTTCAACATAGTCTTTCAATTTATTCTCATATGTCAATTTGTATGGGATTATAAAGATTATTAACAACAACATGGTTAATGAGGGTAATCTACATATATATGTGAAATTCTTTTGATCTATTTAGGAATAATTAGTTCTTTACAACCCTATTTTAAAATATTATTTTTGAATAGTTAAGTTTGGAAAAGCCTAGGTGCCATAACATTATTCAAAATTGTTCCTTGTAAGCCCGCCTTATCTCAAGGGTACGTATAGTAAAATTTATACATTAGCTACTTGCATATGATGAAAATAGAGGTTTGGAGGTAGGGCACAACCCTCAGTGAGTTGGCTACCTCCTAACTTATAGGATTTGTCACATTTCCCAAGGCACTTCACATATTCCAAGACATTGGTCACACTCTGTGAGACACTATGGGGCTATTTATGGACACATGATTACCTTTGATGCATGACAATTATACACGACAACAAGACCTAGGAGGTATTTCCATATTTATTAAAGGAAGTGGGGTCCCTTATTTTAATATGAGTCAAAGTGATGTAAATAAAATATAGGAATTAATTTTATTAATAAATTAGAGATTTGATTTTAGGTATTTATTTAAGAGATGAGGAGAAAATTCCCTCATCGACATGTAATACAATATTTGAGGAGAATCTAGATATTGTCTACATAGTTGAGTCATAGCAAGAATCAAGGAGTTTTTAGAGATGTTAGGAGGATTTTTGGGATCTAAAAATATTGCAGGAGTTATTTTAGGATCTAAAACCAGTTTTGGTTCATATCTATTTGTTTAAATGTATGTAATCCTATGAGGCATGTTAGAGAGTGTGAGAGAGAGTGGCTAGGGCCAAAAATGCCCATATTATAAATTTGGCCCATTTGTACATATTTGTTGTGTTAATGGGAATTGTATGAAATGTGTGTGCAATTGTTCCTTTTGTGTGTGAGTTTTAAATATGATATGTGTGTTTTGTGGATGATAAAGAAGACAGGATGAAACGGATTGCCCCACTGGGAATGTAATGATGCATGTTGGCATCATTTTTCTATTTGAGTGGTTTTATTTTTGTGAATGGTGGCTAAGAATTTGTTGCAAGGCCTGAATCTAGACTACAAAACCACATTAAATAAAGTTTGAGTGGGGAAACCGATACATATGAACATAAAGATATGTCTCAAGTCTTCCCCATCAATGTGTAAGCATATTACCAGGCCATAAGAACCATATTCAAAGTGAGTTCGAAGTATGGTTACTGCACAGAATTCAACTTGGAAGAGTTCTAGGAAGTTATCATGCAGAATATTGTCCGTAGGAAAAGTATGCAATAGTGTATATTTAGTAACTTAGAACTCCTGTAAACCATACATGATATTTGTGTTTGATGGGGCATGTGTTTTTTATCACTAAATTTTTGTTTTCTTCCAACAAAATGGAGAGACTGAGAGAAATCTGGAGGGTTCAATACATTTGAGTCACATATGATAAGCCTGAAATGGGTGCAAAACATTCATTTTTTGAGTTTACTATAAAGAAAAATTGATACTCTACCCCTCACATGAGAATTGCTACAAATCAACTTTTTGTTGCAAAGATCTTATGAATTTGGCAGCAAAATCACTCATGGAATGAATGAACCTAACTAACTTTTTGACAAAGATTCTCCACGCACTAAGAGAGGTGTAGCAGTTGTTTGTGCTCAACCTAGTGTTCCTAAATTGAGTTCATTAATTGTCAACCAGGGTTGGTAAACTGCTGAAGTGTGGTGCACTATATGTGCCTAGGTATTTGTTTCTCACTACGTTGTGTTTAGTGTTTTATGATGTTTTTAGTTTTATGGTTTTATGTTTGAAAAGGGAAATAACTAAGTGTTGGTGAAAAGAAGCTATTGGTTATTTAAAACAAAACAAAGCCTAAACTATGGATGACAAAAAACAAATGCAAAGCTTGATAATGACTTCATTGCAAGAAAATAAATCGCAAGATGAGCTTTAACTTATCCAATTCATTCATTAAAGGTGTGTTGGAAGAGCTTGAGAAATGGAAAAGTTAAGTGTAAATGAAGTTCTCCTAAATAAACAATCATCTCACAATATTACAAAATGATTATTTGTAACACAGTAAGGTTCCTATTCTAGATTAACCTATGATGCTGAAGTTACCCTATTCTGCAACTTGACTTATCACTTCTAGGCCTTGTTCATAAGTTGAGATTTTCTAAAATGATTCTTGGGAAAAAGGCTATAGGTGAATTTGTAAATATTTGCAGAGTGATAAAAGCCTTAAACTGATATTACTGACCCCTGTTCATGTGATGATGTATCAATATAAATTCAGAAAAAAAAGTAAGTTTGTAAATAATGAAGGCCGAGAGACTAATTTTGACAACTAATACTACTTGAAATACAATGGATAACCTAGGCTAAAAAGCGGTCTATCAATCTTAAAAGACAGAGACTACAACTTAAACTAGAATGTCATTAATCTTTTCTTGAAACAAAATGAACTGAGACTAAACTAGAGTGCTTCTAATCTACTTGAAGTACAGTGAACAGAGTTAAACTAAAATTCCATTATCAAACTGGGAATGTAGTGACAGAGCTGAACTAAATGCAATCAACCTCCGGAGTGCTATAACTAAATTAACATGCAACTAGTCTATGGAATTCTACAGCTCATCTCGTTCAATAGGAATGATATTTTGGAAGAGTTTGTAAAACAAGTCTGGCTGTATTATTCAATGCAATTGAACATAAACATAATATTGAAAGCAAAGACAACTAGAATCTAAGACACCATAGTTGTTTCTTATTCATTGTTGATGATGTTTTGGAAGAGTTTGTAAGAGTAAGACCAACTGTGACACTTAGTGTAAACAAGCATAAATCATAAAATTCGAAAGGAAATGCAACTAAAACCTACAATACCACAGTTATGCCTTATTCATCGTGATGATATTTTGGAAGAGTTTATAAGAGTAAGTCCAGTTGTGATAATTAATGTAAACAAGTATGAACATAAACTTCAGAAACTTGCCTAAGCTAGAAATGAAAACGAGACTAAAATACTTATCTAAACCGTATAAACAAGGCTGCTCATGTAGCAGGGGCCCTCTACCACCGGAGTAGCACGAAATCTACTTCAAAATTGACTCAACGCTTTCAAGGAGATGATGCTTCTTTCATTAAAGAGAGATTACTTCAAAAATAGAGTGTTTTCGGACTTCTGAAATCTAGCAATCAACCACAAAATCTAACCTTGTCCCTCGGTTTCCCGATCCATATTTGTAACAAATTTACATAACTGTCTTGAGATAACCTAGGGATAATTGTATTTCCAAATAAAAACCAAACTAGGACTCTGATGGTGGTCACGTAATATAATTAAGGACATCTGGACTGTCCTTGTCCTATTAGGAGTCTCTCTCCTAGTTGGAGTTCCCACGTGCATAACCACCTACAGAATTTAGTTCAAACTTCATGGAGAGAAAAAAATGATGAGGGAATGATGTGGAATATGACCATATGTGTTTTCCTCTGAGATGACACCTGGAACTTGCGTAGACATGAAGACAGTTGCAGAATCGGCAACTAGCTACAGAATGTCTGCATTCTGTAGCTAGATCTAGTTCAAAAAGTACTACAATGACAAAATCATAAAAACATAGCAAGTTATTCATGATATATATTCTTAAAGAAATTTTAACCAATTCTACTGATCATTTGAGCCTGTGATTAATAATGGACAAAGGAAATGGAGTGGAATGTGGTGGAAGAAATAACATCTTTGGAGCTCAACATACCCCCACTGCTAGATTCTTGCATGTCCTCATGCAACTATTCCATGAACTCTGAGACATCTGCGAGGACATCCAACCCTCTTCTTCTGCTTTGCCTGGTAGTCAAAGGCCTTCTGGGCTTCCTTATGACTAACTTTAATCTCAAATTTGTGAGTGCCCTGGTTAACTTTTTATTTCTCTTCTTCAATTTTTCACTGGCCTTGTGTAACTTTTGCATTTGTAGAGACAGAGTTGAATTCATATCAGTTTTCAGTTTAACTTGCTCTCTCAGAATTTCATTCTCATTCCTGATATGTCTGTTGATTATTTATAACTCATATTTATCTCTCCTTAGGATATCAACTGCAGATTTTGGTGGACTAGGAGTTCTGTCTCTTCCTTCTGAAGCTCTTTTCTCTAATGTTTCAACATAGTTGTAAATTTCTTGCTGTGCAGGGTCTATTTCAGGAGCTCCTTCATCAAAATCCTCCTCAGTAGGTGTTTCTTCATCCTCTATGTTTATGACTCCAGTTTGTTTAACCTTTGTTTTCTTTAGTATCCCTCTAAGTATGTGGCTCCTTCTCAGTTGAGATGGCCCTTCTCCTTTCTCTCTGGCAAATTTTCTTATTATCCTCTCTTTCTTAAGCTGCTTCTGAATCTGAGCCAATTTCTCAGAAATCATTTCTTCACTTATTTCTTGTATTGTTTTACCAGTTTCAGTTTTGGAGGTTTTCCATTTTCTGCTTCTTTTTGTAGGTTTATCTTCAGGTGGAGGTTCCTTGGGTTCTTCAAAGTGATTTCTCACTAAGAAATATTCCTAATTATCTCTCATTTTGCTCAAATGATGTTCAATTAAAATTTTGACTAAACCATGGTGGTATAAGGTTGTTTCCAGAAATTGAATTCTCTTTTGAACACTTGAGGCCATTTTCTTTAAACTATGAAGCAAGAAAAAGGGAAAATTGAGTTCTTCTTCTCGGAAATGCATTATCAACCGAATATGATAGACATAGAAAGTACCATATCTTCCTTCACAAGTGATGAATTTTTGCAAGATAAGCAACATGTTCCTCCAATTTTTCTTTAGTGCAAAGCTAGGGATACCCTTTTTAAAAATGGTAACATCCATACCTAGTGACTTGAGTATCTGCTTCCATGCTTCGTTATGAAATTCTTTATTCTTGAACCACCTTTCTCCTTGTCTGGGAAATTCGGTTGCTTCTGCAATGAAGGCTTCAGTAATGGTGAATTTTATATCTCCTATCTCGACCTCAGCTCCGTTGAAGGATCTTGCAAACGTTTTGGTCACCTCTTTGTGAAACCCACTGAATTTTTCAAAGAATTGCAACCACCCTGCTTGTTGTAACATTTCTCTAACTTGAGGATAACCCTCCAAGCACTTAGTTCCAACCGGTTCTGCCCTCACTATGAGACCCATCACTTCTCTTTCCAACCTTCAAATTGTTGCTCCTCTGTTCACGGTGACAATGGCTATTACAGGGATGTTTTTACCCCACACACGTTTTCTCTATTTTACAGACTGAAATGGTTAAGAGTTGGCTACGAGAAAGAATGATATGGAGTGATTACGGAATGAATATAATGAGGTGAGGATGATGTATATGAGTTGAAAGATATCACAGAAGAAAATACCGCAGAGATATTTTGTAACGAATTCAAAATCATCATTAAATGCTTTGGCCTAGTGACGTGACTAATCCAATCACTTCAGCACTTTAACCGTTTAGATTTTTAAATGATGATCGGATATGGAATTTGAAATGGTGGAATAGAAGGAGTTTTATCCAAATTTTTTGCGAGAGGTTTGTTAGGCATGATCAAAAAAATTAATTAAAACAACTTTTTGAATTATTCATAACTTAACTATACTAAAATCTTTCATGATATGTCATTATAATCAGAAATTTTACCTTTGCCTTTCCTCTGATTTTTTTTTTTTTGTGTTCTGCATATGCTTTGTTCTCTCCTGGAAATCATTAATTTTTGAGTCTCCATAACCTTCTTGATTTTTCTTGTTGTCATGGATATGCAGGATCATTTTATTGCAGATTAGGTGGTTACTAGATAGTGCCTTCAGGATCTCTGGCTGCAGAATGTCTGTCTGGCTGCAGAATGTCTGATTGATTGCAGAATGTACCTGTAGAGAACTTGAAACATGAAATGGAATGGTTTGGAGCATGAGTGGAATGTTGTATGGAATGAGTGAAGATGGTAATGAAATATGATGTAATGTAATATGAATGAAGTAAATAATGGAGTGGAATGGATCACAACTTATGAAATGGAGTGAAGTATGAGAAGTGGCCTGCAATTCATGATATGTATTATTCAATTGCAGAAAGACATTAAACTTTTAAAAAAATCTGGAATGGAAATGAGGTGGACCATGGAGTGAAATGAATGAAGTGTGGATGAATGAATGAAATGGAGTATGGATGAATGAATGAAATGAAGTATGGATGAATGAAATGAAATGGACCATAAGTGAAATGGATCTACACTTATGATTTTGTAACAACTGCTTGCAGAAAAACAAATTTGAAAAGCTAAAGTGTCAGAAAGATTCTGATTTTCACTCTACCTTTTCTGTATAAACATGTTAATCAGTGATTATTTTTCATGTTTATACTTTCTTTTATTTTCTTTTCTTTTTCTTTTTTTTTCAATAAAATGACTTCAGAAAATTCAATTAAGTTGATGAAGAAGAAATATTCTTATTCATTAACTTCACATCACTGTTTTCCTGGAACTTCCTGACAAATTCTTCTCTTGAAATTGTCTTATGATATAGCTTCAATCTATGACCATTCACAAGAAAAGTGACGTCTTCTTCATCTATTGTCCTGATTTTTATTGCTCCATTGTCAAAAAAATTCACAATTTAATATGGCCCAAGCCAATGTGTTTGGAATTTACCTTGAAAATCTTTGAACTTTGAATCAAACAAGAGAGCCCAGTCACCTTCTTTGAACTTCTTTTCTTTGATGTACTTGTCATGCCATCTAGTCCTTTGTTGTTGGACTATACTTGTTTTCTGAACTGCATCTTGTCTGATCTCATCCAATTCATTAATTTGCTCCAATCTATGCTTTTGTGCCTCTGTTAGATCAAGTCCTAGCTGAACTGCCATTTTGAAAGTTTGAATCTAGAACTCTATGGGAAACAAAACTTGCTTTCCATAAACAAGTTCATAAGGAGTATGACCTGTTGTGCTTCTCCATGTAGTTCTATAGGCCCACAAGGCTTCAGGAAGCCTATCTACCCAATCTCTTCTATGTAAATGAACAGTCTTTTTTAGGATCCCTTCAATGACCTTATTAGTAGATTCCACTTGACCATTTGCTTGTGGATGATAGGGAGTAGATTTTCTGTGTCTGATTCTGTACCTCTCCATCATTTGTTCCACTAGCCTTGATGTGAATTGAGCTCCTTGATCTGTAAAAATTTCCCTTGGGACACCAAAACAAGTAAAAATATCCTCAAAAAGAAAATTAACTACAGATGCTTCAGTAGCAAAAAGTAATGGCTTGGCCTCTACCCATTTGGTAACATAATCTGTGCAAACTAATATATATTTCTTTTTTCTTGATGGAGGACTAATAGGTCCTACAAAATCCAAAGCCCATTTTTCAAAAGGTTCAATATGTACCTGAGGCTGCAATGGCATCTCACCTGAAGGAGAAGGTTTCCCTACCCTTTGGCAACTGTCACACCTTTTGACATACTCTTTAGAATCTTTAAAAAGGGATGGCCAATAGTATCCTAAATGAAGGACCTTATAAGTTGTCCTCTTATCAGCAAAGTGTTCGCCACAAGGTTCATCATGACATGCTTTGAGAATCTCAGGCATCTCATCTTCCCGAACACATCTCCTAATGATAAAATCTAGACCTATCTTGTACAACTCATTAGCAACCCATGAATATTTTGCATTGTCATAAATGATTTTTCTTTTATCTCTTGCATTCATTATTGAAGGAAATTTTCCTGAAACTAAATAATTAGCAATGTCAGCAAACCAAGGAGTTTGGGTAGAAATTGCAAAAAGATATTCATCAAGAAATTGATCTTCAACTGGAGTGTCATCTTTGATGTTTTGGAGTCTAGATAGGAAATCAACTACTGTGTTTTGTTTTCCTGGCCTATCTAGAATAGTAATGTTGAATTCTTGTAAAAGCAATAACCATCTTATGACTCTGCCATTAGTAATTGATTTGTTCATTAAATATCTAATTGCAGAGTGATCTGTGTGAACAAAAGTTTCATAGCCTGTTATATAGTGTATGAATTTGTTTATGGCATGAACAACAGCTAAAAACTCTTTTTCAGTTACAGTATAGTTTAACTCTGAAGGAGTCAAATTTTTACTGGTATAGTAGATGGCATAAGGAATCAGGTCTTTTTGTCCCAATACTGCTCCTAGAGCTGTATCTGAGGCATTTGTTGAAATATGAAAAGGTAGCTTCCAGTTAGGTCCCCTTAAAATAGGTGCTTCAGAAATTTTTGTTTTCAGGGTCTCAAAGGCTAATTGGCAGTCAGAACTCCATTTGAATTCACAGTCTTTGGTAAGTAATTTGAAGAGTGGAGATGCTATCTTGGTGAAGTTTTCTATAAATCTTCGATAATATCCTGTAAATCCTAGAAAACTCCTAACATATTTTTTACAACTTGGAATAGATAAGTTATAGATGACTTCAACTTTTGACTCATCAAATCTAATCCCATCGCCTGAAATGTGATGTCCTAAAACAATTCCTTCAGTAAACATCATAAAACACTTCTCATGACTAAGTGAAATATTTTCTTCTTTACATATTTTTAAAACTTTTTCCAAGTTTTCTAAGGCTTCTTCAAATGTGTTTCCATAAACTGTGAAATCATCCATATATACCTCTACACAATCATGTATTAGATCCGAAAATATTCCTAATACTGCCCTTTGAAATGTTGCAGGTGCATTGCATAATCCAAATGGCAATACTCGGTAAGCATAGGTACCCCAAGGACAGGTAAATGTGGTTTTGTCTTGATCCTCAAGTGCTACTTGAATTTGATTGTAACCACTAAACCCATCTAGAAATGAGAAGTACTTTTTGCCAGCTAATGTATCTAACACTTGATCTATGAAAGGTAAGGGAAAATGGTCTTTAAGAGTAGTTTTGTTTAATTCTCGGTAGTCAATACATACCCTCCATTTACCATTTTTCTTTGGCACAATTACCAAAGGAGAAACCCACTGACTATCTGAAATAGGATAGATAAAGTTGACATTCAACAATTTCTGCAATTCTTCTTTAACAATCTCCCTAAGGTTTGGATTCATCCGTCTTTGAGGTTGTCTGATTGGTTTACAATTTTCCTCTATGTAGATGTGATGAGTGCAAGTCTTGGGGCTTATCCCTTTCATATCAGTGTACTCCCATGCATATGCAGAAGAATGTCTCTATAAGATCTTGACTAGCTCTTCTTGTTGAGATTTTTCTAAGTTCTTGTTTATGTTTAAAGTTTTTCCTGGAAATATCTCACTTGTAGAGCTGCCAAATTGGTCCATAGAATGAAGAGACATCTGTCTTGATGATAAAAAATCAATGTTGGATTCTTCTTGAAATTGTTCATGTTTGTATTCCAAAGAGGATTCAAAATTTTCTAAAGTATTCAGAATTTGACTATCTTCACTAATTTCTGAAATTGTGAAGAGAGGTTGTAAGTCTTCTTCATCCTCTATCCATTGAGTATCATCTAAATCTGTAATTGTCCTTGCTGGAGGATACAAAGTGAATTTCTTAGTTGAACTACCATCATAGATGTACATATCACCGGATCTACAACTAATGAAAGCATCGGCTGTAGCTAACCAAGGTCTTCCTAATATAATAGGATGCCCTCCTAGATTATTCTTAGGAGTTAGGATCATGAAATCCACAGGGTACTCCCAAGAATCTAGGGACACTGGAATGTCTTCTATTACCCCATCAATTTTGATCACAGATCTATCTGCTAATTGTAATAATGTGGGTGTAAAAAGAAGATTAGGAAGTTTCAGTTTATCCATGATTTGTCTACTCATGATATTGATTGCTGCTCCTAAATCAATGAGTGTGTTTTGAATCTCAATTCCATTGATGTGAATTTTGACAAATGGATTTCCTGGGTCTAGATACTTTGGAATAGCAATCTTACCCATCATAATGTCTGCTATTTTTCCTGCCAGTTGAATTTTCTTTGTCTCTCTTATTATTTTTCTTGTTTTCTTCATGCTCAACTCCTTTATTGTCTTTGCTAAAATTGGAACTTCCTTGATAACTTGTAATAATGGAATCTTAATGCAAACATTTCTCAGCTCATCTAGGAAATCATAATTAGGCACCATAATTTGTTTTTCTACACCCCTATCAATTTTTAATCTTTCTGGAAAGGGAGGTGTAGAAGTGGATGTTGATGGCTGCTCTAATACAGGAGTTGAAATGATTGGTTCTTTTTGTTTTGATTTTTCAATGTTTGGGTCCTGAAAAGATGTGTCTTCTTCAAGACTTTTATTTTCTCGTAGAGAATCTTCCTCAGATTTGTCTTGTTCTTGTATGATCACAGAAGGTTTCCTCTTTTCAAGTATTCTTCCAGACCTAAGTTGAACATCACTAAGGTCTAGAGGAGTGATTAAATAAATTGGAAACTGTTTTCCTTCTATCATGTATGTATTCTGAGGATTTTTATTGTTGGGGTTTGGTATGGGTTGAGCAGGCAACTGATTTGATTTCTGAGGAAATGCTAATGGAAGTGGTTGATTTTGATGTTGTGGGTTCTGAGGATTCTGTTGAGGATTTTGTTGAGGACTTTGAGGAGAAAAATGTGGGTATGGTGTATAGGATGGTGGATACTGATAGTACTGAGAGTATCTTCCATAGGGATTTTGTGCTCCTTGTGCCCAAGCTTGAGATTGATTTTGAAATTGGGGCCAAAGTTGCTGCCAAGAATTCCAATTTGGTGGAGGTTGGTTATACATTTGATCATGGAATCCTTGTGTTTGAGGTCCTTTCCAAGGCCTTCTAGAGACAAAATTGAGAGATTCTGTGGAATTTGTAGGAGTTTCCCCTTGAAAGACAGATTTAAGACCAGGAAGTGAAGGACAACTCTTGGTCTCATGTTTTTCTGAAAAAATTACACAAGTCTCTACAAATTTTGCATCCAAAGGACATTCTCTTAAGGCATGCTTCCTTCTACGTTTGGGACAAAAGATTGCTAAGGCATCAGATTCAGATTTTTTCTTGTTTTGTAACTTAAGGGTGTCTATTTGTTCACTAAGACTCCCTAAGATGTCAGATTTGAATTCATCAAGCATATGCCCTATCTCTGCCCTACTCATTGTCCCAGAAGCAGACTTACTTACCCTTGCAAGAGCAAGGTCTCTTGGACCTTTTACAGTTTTGGATTTCCCTCTTGAAAGGTTGATACATAACTCAGATATTTCAGGTAATGTGAGCTGAGATATATCCCCTTTTCCCATCATGTTTAGGATATCCAACCATTCATCCCTAATTGTCTTCAACAAGAGAGCTTTTAAGGTGTCTTGATCTAAGTTATCCATTTTTGCTCTTTTGATGTTGTAATGAAATCTCTCCAACAAATATTCCAGGTTTCCATCTTCTTTTTGTATCATCTTAAACACTTCCTCCTTATGATTGATTGGCATACAATAATCCAAATACCTCTCTAGAAATGCTTGTTTCATGTCTTCCCATGTCCTAATAGAACTGTTGATCAAACTCATAAACCACTTCAATGCTGCTCCTTTCAATGTTGAAGGAAATAGTTTATGTTTTTGAGCATCTTGTAAGTAGTCATAATTTCTACATAGGACTTCAAATTCAAATAGGAAGGTTTCAGGATCTTCAGTTTTAAGTCCATAGAAGTTTGGAAGGACAGAGGGTGAAATGTTTTTCATAGCTGTATTGGTTTCTTCATCTACTATAGGAAACCCAAAAGAGTTTCCCATTTCTCTTCTACCTCTTCCTCTACTTCCTTCTCCTTCTGCACCTCTACCTCATTCTCCTCTACCTCTACCTCTACCCCCTCCAAATAATGTGTGTTCTCCATTAAAGACTCCTCCTCCCCCTTCTTCTACCATAGTTGATTCTTCTGTGGAAGTGGAAAAGTTTGTGTCTCTAGCAGGGGTCCTTGAATCTTCTTCTAAGACAGGTTCAGTGGATGAAATGGAAGGTCTTTCTAATGGAATATCTGATCTTAAGTCTTCTGGAAGTCTAGGATCAGTAAAGTATTGAATGTGGGTCTGAGTTGGAGGTGTGCTGGCTCTAGGTCTTGATGAAACAAGTGGTGTTCTAGGAATCAAACTTCTGCTTCTGCTTCTTATGAATCTACCCTTGAGTCTCTCTCTCTATGCATATCATTTTTTTTTGGAGTTAAGAAACAAGACTACCTAGTTACACTTCCCCGGCAACGGCGCCAAAATGTTTGTGCTCAACCTAGTGTTCCTAAATTGAGTTCATTAATTGTCAACCAAGGTTGGTAAACTGCTGAAGTGTGGTGCACTATATGTGCCTAGGTATTTTTTTCTCACTACGTTGTGTTTAGTGTTTTATGATGTTTTTGGTTTTATGGTTTTATGTTTGAGAAGGGAAAGAACTAAGTGCTGGTGAAAAGAAGCTATTGGTTATTTAAAACAGAACAAAGCCTAAACTATGGATGACAAACAACAAATTCAAAGCTTGATAATGACTTCATTGCAAGAAAATAAATCACAACATGAGCTTGAACTTATCCAATTCATTCATTAAAGGTGTGTTGGAAGAGCTTGAGAAATGGGCAAGTTAAGTGTAAATGAAGTTCTCCTAAATAAACAATCAACTCACAATATTACAAAATGATTATTTGTAACACAGTAAGGTTTCTATTCTAGATTAACCTATGATGTTGAAGTTACCCTATTCTGCAACTTGACTTATCGCTTCTAGGCCTTATTCATAAGTTTTGAGATTTTCTAAAATGATGCTTGGGAAAAAGGCTATAAGTGAGTTTGTAAAAGATTTGCAGAGTGATCAAAGCCTTAAACTGATATTACTGACCCCTGTTCATGTGATGATGTATCAATATAAATTCAGAACAAAAGTAAGTTGTAAATAATGAAGGCCGAGAGACTAATTTTGACAACTAGCACTACTTGAAACACAATGGATAACACTAGGCTAGAAAGCGGTCTATCAATCTTAAAATACAGTGACTACAACTTAAACTAGAATGCCATTAATCTTTTCTTGAAACAAAATGAACTAAGACTGAACTAGAGTGCTTCTAATCTACTTGAAGTACAGTGAACAGAGTTAAACTAAAATGCCATTATCAAACTGGGAATGTAGTGACAGAGCTAAACTAAATGCAATCGACCTCCGGAGTGCTATAACTAAATTAACATGCAACTAGTCTATGGAATTCTACAGTTCATCTCGTTCAATACGAATTATATTTTGGAAGAGTTTGTAAAACAAGTTTGGTTGTATTATTCAATGCAATTGAACATAAACATAAGATTGAAAGCAAAGACAACTAGAATCTAAGACACCACAGTTGTTTCTTATTCATTGTTGATAATGTTTTGGAAGAGTTTGTAAGAGTAAGACCGGCTGTGACACTTAGTGTAAACAAGTATAAATCATAAAATTAAAAAGGAAATGCAACTAAAACCTACAATACCACAGCTATGCCTTATTCATCGTGATGATATTTTGGAAGAGTTTATAAGAGTAAGTCTAGCTGTGATAATTAATGTAAACAAGTATGAACATAAACTTCAAAAACTTTCCTAAGATAGAAATGAAAACGAGACTAAAATACTTATCTAAACCGTATACACAAAGCTGCTCAGGTAGAAGGGGCCCTCTACCACTGGAGTAGCACGAAATCTACTTCAAAATTGACTCATCGCTTTCAAGGAGATGATGCTTCTTTCATTAAAGAGAAATTACTTCAAAAACAAAGTGTTTTCGGACTTCTGAAATCTAGCAATCAACCACAAAATCTAACCTTGTCCCTCGGTTTCCCAAGCCATATTTGTAACAAATTTACATAACTGTCTTTAGATAACCTAGGGATAATTGTCTTTCCAAATAAAAACCAAACTAGGACTCTAATGGTGATCACGTAATATAATTAAGGACCTCTGGAATGTCCTTGTCCTATTAGGAGTCTCTCTCCTAGTTTGAGTTCCCACGTGCATAACCACCTACAAAATTTCGTTCAAACTTCGTGGAGAGCAAAAAATGATGAGGGAATGATGTGTAATATGACCATATGTGTTTTCCTATGAGATGACACCTGGAACCTGCGTAGACGTGAAGACAGCTGCAGAATTGGAAACTAGCTACAGAATGTCTACATTCTGTAGCTAGATCTAGTTCAAAAAGTACTACAATGACAAAATCATAAAAACATAGCAAGTTAGTCATGATATATATTCTTAAGGAAATTTTAACCAATTCTACTGATCATTTGAGCCTGTGATTAATAATGGACAAAGGAAATGGAGTGGAATGTGGTGGAAGAAAGAACATCTTTGGAGCTCAGCAGCGGTTAAATAGATCGCCCGAACAATGTCTACAAGTATATAAGTGTTTCTGCAACAACAAGGAAACCATGAGCTCAAGATTGATGACTTGCACATATATGGAAGCTATTTGGCAACTACATTAGACTAAAAGGTGTATTAATATTCAAAATTGTTTATGGGATTATCATTTTCTAGCATAAAGAATTTTCCTTTGGATTTTTTTTTATTGTGGTCGATAGTATTGACTACGATGAATGAAAATAAAATGATGTAATAAATGAATGTAAATTAGACATAAAGGATTCTATAACTACAAATGTAAGTCATGAGATGGTTAAGGTTATGGGTATGGCCTTAAGACTTCCATTATTTCTTGAGCGATGCAAATTATAGGAGGTGGAAGGATTCAAATGATAGAAGTTTGATATATCATGTACTCAAATTTATATTAAAAATCCTAATATCATTCTCTTGGTGTTGTTATGTCCTAGATCCACCTGAAATTTGAATATGGGGATCTTAGTTACACTTTTAGTACAATTGTGACGATGCATGATTTTTTCTATTTGGTTTTGACACTAAACCCAACATATAAGGGAAAAAAATCAAGGCTCATAATTGATATATTTCATATTGCAATAAAGTAACTATGAATAGCACTCAAGCGTTCAAAATGGAAAATCACTATAAAATGCACAAGTTGGGATGAAGAATTAAAGAAATTCTAAAAGCACAAGCAATCATCAAATTTAAGAATTGATAAATTAAAAGGTGGCATGCAATTCTAGCGGTATCATGTATGTGAGTAGTGAAATATTATGAATTTAAAGTGAGTGAAATCAAACCAAAAACTAAAATTGAAGTTGACATTTTAATTTGAGGTCGTGTCAAGTCAAATCAAGTTGTAATATATGCAATGATGTCTTTATAAAGAGTTAAAGAGATTTCAATACAATGAAGTATTAGTAGTACTCTAAGAAGAAGTCAAGTAGAAATTTTATTGAACTCATTGAATGTATTAGAATGGTGCATGATCGGTGGAACCCGATACCCAAAGTCCAATAATTGTATAAGAGTTATAATAATAGCATGAAGGAAATTTGAGAAAAACGGGTGGCAGTAGGTTCCTTACAACAAATTGAAGTACAAAATGAAAAAAAGTATATTTGTTGAGAGAATGGTCTTTGTGACTTGCAGTTAAGTATTTTTCTCTCAAGTAGTAGCAGTAAAAAAAAAATCGTAACCCTTGCAGCAGAGATTATATAACAAAAAGATAAGCCTACAACTTCCATATGACGTTGGGTAGAACTTGTTGAGACAACTCCACAATCTGCATATGTGGGTAGAGTTTTCTAAAGGAAGAATAAGTGAAGCTCTTAAGAGTGAGTAGAGTGTAGAAGCCTAGAGGAGCAGAGGAAGTTCAGGAGGTTCCAGAGGAAAGAACCAATGTTACCAAAAATCCAATTTTAGTGAAAGAAACTTGGTGAAGTACTTGTAGCAAGGTGAAATGGACTTGCTATTGCATAGGCTTAGTTAAACTCACAAGTGAACAAGGTGAATTTCACATATGGGAAAATGTGATGTGAATACTAATAGTCATGACAAGGTTTTGAGTGAAAGACACCACAAGATGGAGAAGAATTCCAAGTCAAATGGCAACAATATGAATAGGATGAGTCAAAAGGAATTTGACATAGAAATAGCTGAGATAAAGGTACAGCTTAGTGTACTAATGGAAATTATACAAGAAAGTGCAAAGGAACAAAGATGTGAATGGTGAATGAAGAAGTAGGTTAAATGTCCTATTAAGGATTTTTTTGCAAGAAATTTGAAAAAGAAGATAAGGAACCTTACAACAGAATGGTTAAAGGAAGAAGAACTCATAACAACTAAGTATGAGGAAGATTTTTTTTTTTACTGTGAACCAGAAAATGACTCATTACTTAGGGATGATGATGATGATGTTAATGAAAGGCTTCATCAAAGTCTTTTGGATGAATTGGAATGCTTAGATCAACATGAAGACCTGATGATAGAGGCATAAAAGGAGGCTACATAGCCTAATTATTTGTACATGCATACAAGTATTACAGGTATCGAAGGGGAACAACTATCACTCATAGAGAAAGAAAAGTTACGAGAACCTATTGTCACAATGAACAAGGAA
Organism: Pinus albicaulis; assembly: GCA_034641835.2. Taxonomy (NCBI): domain Eukaryota; kingdom Viridiplantae; phylum Streptophyta; class Pinopsida; order Pinales; family Pinaceae; genus Pinus; species Pinus albicaulis. The sequence continues at coordinate 1,222,104,812 of CM076575.1, read as the reverse complement.
AATTTTTCTTATGAAGATAGCCAGAAGGAGGATCAGAGACCTGAAGAACTAAAATCATATACAATGTTAATGGAAATTGATGAGGAAGTTAAATTTCTGGAGAGATTGATGAGAGAACCTGACAATGAAATTTTATTTCATTCAACCCAAGAAGAAGAAAGTAACAAATCTCATTGGAAAACTACAAATGATGAAAAAAGGTTGAATCGATAATGCACATGGAGGGACAACAGACTACTTGATTGCAAACAATACTGAAGAGAAGTAAGCAATCATTTCATGATTGATTAAAATTTTTTGGAATTTTATACATTTGTAGATGCAAGAATAAAAGTGAATTCAAAGGACAAAACTCTATATTTCATAAAGAAACCATGGGGAAGGTAAGAGAGTGCCTTAAAAAAATTTGGAAATATGATTGGTGATGAAAAATGGAAGATGAATATTGAAAGGACAATGAACATCATAAAATTTTCAATTTTTGAACCTAGGCTACAATGGAGTAGTGTCAGCAGCATGGATTAGCTAAGGAGTACACTGGATATCAATATTGATGAGTTATGTATGATGATGAGGAATTTACCTAAGAGGAGGCATACTGAAGCAAAAAAGAAATTTATCAATAGAAATTAGTTGAATGAAATAGAGTACATTAGCCTAGCTATTGGAGAATTACATAATAAAGTATGGAAATGAGGAATATCAAGAACAAAAATATTGCATCAACATCAAATGAGGAAGTCTATCATCAAAACAAAGGTTGTAAAAGATGATCATGACAATGAAGTAAGTGGCACCAATAGAGAAAATGTTGAGATCCAAGAGGAGACGAAATTGTAATATATGCCCCTGTAATTGAAAAATGTCAAACGACAAAGGTGAAAGGTACAACCCGTAGAAGCAGACTCATGAGCACGAGTCCATGAAATTTTACGTGGAGAATTTGATGTAGGAGAATTCTACATGAAAACAAGACCTAGGAGTTCATTCCATTTTTATTAAAGGGAGTGGATTCCTTTATTTTAATTTGAACCAAAATTATGTGTTACACAGTAATTTGTCACTGTCCCTGCAATCCCCCATCCCGCACATTGGAGGGCTTATTCCATGACCTGTGAGCAGTGACATGACCTGAAACCACTTTCATGGCATCCCCCTTGACAAGGACTATCATTCCCCTGAAGACAATTTCCTGTGAAAAGCCCTAAAAATAGACCTTTTGGCCTTGGCACGACTAGCCAGTTCAGCCCTCGCGCCAATGGGGGAAATCCACCAAAGAGGGCGCGCCAACTGGCGCTCTGTCCCAGTGTATCACTCACACCAGGCTTAATAAGGATTGTTTTTAAAAATAAATGGCGGAAGTTTGATTCCAACCAACTGATGAATGAGTCTTTAAAATGAGTTGGGAGGTTAGGCTCCAGATCTCCATCTAGGGGAAGTGGTTTTCCACCTATCATGGAAGCTTCCTTGAGGATAGGGCCAATCCCACCATTGTACGGATCCCAACTCCCCTTCCACCATCTATATAAGCTTGTCATTTTCCCTGTGCAAGCTAGCCTAAATAGAGCTGAATCAGTAGTAAGGAGATTATCGTCAGACAGCCGAAGAGAGCGAGACTTGTCCCATTCCCGACGAGCTTTACCGAGACGTACTCCGCTATCGACCCACCGATGGAAGATCCAGCGTCAGAGCTCAGGTTGTATCTTTCTTTGTTCTGATTAATAATAAACAACTTCGATTATGGTTCCACTCAAATGTTCATGTTTTATGTTATGAGCTGTATATTCTGTGACTGATACATAATTGCATGTATTAGGTTTTACGCTTGTGTGTTTTTTGTTTCTTCGTGTACGTGCAGGTGTTCGAATGTGCTAAGTGGGAGAATTGTGATCTGCCATAATAGAGGACGGAAGCGCCATCTTCTCTGCAAGCAACGGTAGCGTAGGACCTAAGGTAGGCCTCTTGTCGCATCCTGGTCTTTTTCAATTAGGAACTTGTGTCTTAGTGTGACTTGGTTGTTGCTAGACCCGATCTGGGCTAGTAGGGATCGCCTCTGTCCGCAAAGGGGATTTACCTCTCCAACATTATGTAAATAAAATATAGGAATTATTTTTATTAATAAATAAATATTTGATTTAGGTATTTATTTAAGATATGAGGAGATAATTCCCTCATCGACATGTAATACAATATTTGAGGAGAATGTAGATATTCTCTAGGTAGTTGAGTCATAACAAGAATCAAGGATTTGAATTTTTGGATCTAAGGAAATTGTATGAGTTAGTTTAGAATTTGAAACCAATTTTGGTTCATATCTATTTATATACACGTATTTAATCCTATGAGGTGTGTAGAGAATGTGAGAGAGAATGGCCAGGACCAAAAATGCCCATATTGTGAATCTGGTCCATTTGTACATATATTTTTTGTTGATGGGAATTGTATGAATTGTGTGTGAAATTGTTCCTTATGTATGTGAGTTTTAAATTTGATATGTGTGGTTTTTGGAGGATAAATAAGGCAAGCTGAAATAGCCTGCCCCGTTGGGAATGAAACGATGTCTGCCGACATCAACCTTGTACACTTTCCACATGTAAGGTGCTTGAATGTTGACCTTGTTAATCATTTATAGATTGATTTTAATATTTATTGAAGATTGATTTGAAATGATTGCACTTATGAAAACAACAGGGTAATTTAATGAAGTGGAAGGGATGATTGATTATTACACAATAATTTGTCACCGTCCCTGCAATCCCCTATCCCGCACATTGGAGGGCTCTTACCATGACCTGTGAACAATGACATATCCTGAAACTACTTTCATGGCATCCCCCTTGACAAGGATAATCATTCTTATGAATAAAGTTTCCTTTGAAAAACCCTAAAAACTGATCTTTTGGCCTTGGCGCGACTAGCCAGTTCGGCCCTCACGCCAATGGGGAAAATCCACCAAAGAGGGCGTGCCAACTAGTGCTCTGTCCCAGTGTCTTGCTCATGCTAAGCTTAATAAGGATTGTTTTTTAAAAATAAATCGTGGAATTTTGATTCCAACAAACTCCTGAACGAGTCTCTAAAATGAGTTGGGAATTTTGGCTCCGAATCTCCTTGTAGGGGATGTGTTTTTCCACCTATCATGGAAGCTTCCTTGAGGATAGGGCCAATCCCACAATTGTAAGGATATCAACTCCCCTTCCACCATCTATATAAGCTTTCCAATTTCCCTTAGCAAACTAGTAGTCCTAATAGCACTAGAGAAGAGTTGAACTCATAGCAAGGAGACTATCGCCAGACAGCCTTTGAGAGCCAAGCCGAAGAAAGAGATTTTTGTCCCATTTCTGATGAGCTTCATTGAGACGTGCTCCACTGTTAGCCCCGCCGAAGGAAGATCCAGTGTCAGAGCTTTGGGTTGTATCTTTCCTTTATTATTATTAATGATAAGCGACTTTGATTATGGTTTCATTCATGTGTCTTTGTTTTGATGCAATGAATTACATCCTCTCTAACTGATGTATGGTTACAAGATTTAGATTCTATGTTGTGTATCGTTGTGTTTCTTCGCATGTGTGCAGGTGTTCGGATGTGTTAAGCGGAGGGATCGTAATCTGCCAAAGCGGAGGACGGGAAGCATCATCCTTTCTTCAACGACCATTGCGTAGGACCTGAGGTAGGAAACTCATTGTGTTTTGTCGTTTTTGTAACTAGAGACCTGCGTCACTGCATGTTTGATTGTTGCTAGACCGATCTGGGCTAGTAGGGATCGCCTCTGTTTGCAGAGGGGATTTACCTCTCCAACAAAATGGCGACTCCGCTGGGGACTTGATTGGATTTTGTCTTGTCTCTTTCGATTTCTTTTGGCTTCTGTCTGCTTGATTTTCTCTTCTGGTCTGTCTCTTTCTGGTGTAGAACTTATGTTCAACTTTTACCATACTTGATCTACTCTCTGCTTGCTCTTTTTCATTCATGTCCTTATTAAATTCGATTGGCATGATTTTTATACAGGCAGTCGCGCCAGCTAGTGCTTTTTTCTAGTTAGGCGCCCACGCCAACCCTATTTTGGTGCTAGATATAGCCAAACAGTTGCGCCAACCCTGTTTGGTGCTAGGGTTTACTTGTTTTTGAGCCCTCTGAGTCTGATTTTTGGTTTTGGTGTTGTTTTTCTAACTATCTGAGTGCCCTAAAATCCTTGTTGACTGTGTTTGACCTCCATCCTCCAGTTTTTTCCCTCTACCTTCAGTTTTACATTCTAGCCCTAGGGCATCTTGGTGCTATTGTGTGATGAGCCTCCCGTAGGAGTTTTGGTTTATCGCTTGTTCAGTCAACTTCGTTTTTGCTTCCTTGCATTCGTTTGGTTTGTTTCCATTGTATTATTGTGTTATTTGAGTGATTGCTCTCTTTTCCATTCGAATCTCACTTTGTCTCATTTCGAGCCTAGATCACACAGTTTGTATGAGTATTTTGGGATTCCTCTTTGATTAGAGGGATTTCTCTATCAGTTTGAGCTCTGATTTTATGTTCTGCAATAAGTGAACTTGCTTGCTTTCACTCTTTCGTTATCATTTCTCAAATTGGTCTCTTTATTAGTTTTTCATTTCGTTTAGTGCATTTTTCTCTACAACATTGAAAATACAAAAAAAAACAATTCTTTTTGCTTTTGATTAGTTAGTGAAAACTGAAAACTTTTTTGCATTATTAGTGTTATATAACTCTAAAGGAAAAGCTTTTAGTTTCATTTTCATGCATTAGAGACAGGAGTGGTTGTTTTGTGATCATTTTTTTATTGTTTGAAAAGCTCTCAACCTTCTCGTAGTTAGCTATTCATCGAAAAAAGTGATTTGTAGTGGCATGTAGTGTGCATTTAGAGGATTTTTGAGACATAACATTCGGTAGGGCCTGAAATTGAAACATAATTGAAGATCAACTCTAAAATTTATTCAATTTACCTTAAGGCAGCATTGAAACATTAACAAAATATTTAGATGTCTAGGCTAGTGACGTGTTCCGGTGTCGTTAAACCTAGTAGTTGTCGTTCGCCTTTTGGCTTTAGAAAGTGCTAGTATGGACTTGTGCTCCCCGTACCATCACGTATATAAAGGGAGACCCCACTAGGTTGCTATCCTTTATCCATAGGAAGTCGATTCTACTGCCTTATACCCGTGATACACCGGACACAGCATTCGGGGAGATTACCTACACGTATTTCAAGTCCTTGGTTGATTTATTTTTCATTTTTTAACCAAGGTGTATATGGCCGTTCATGGATATCTGGTACACCCTTTTGCCTAGATTTCCAGAGTAGTCATTTCGATCTTTTCTGACTCATTAAACTTGAAAGGATCATCAAGCGCTTGTCCTTTCATGCTTGTTTCCAAATTGAAAGAGATAGAGTCACCTTTTACTCGTTTCTCGACTCTTAAAACATGAAACGGTAAAATTCTCAAGTTTCAATGTGGTAAAATTAATCACCTATGATCACACACCCTTTTAGGGATTGTTTGTCGGCCATTTGATTGTTTGCCTTGGTTTTTACCTGTGTGTCTTTTTTTTGATCTCTTCCTCTTTTCGTTACCGTCACAGTGGCGGAACCCTCGGTTTCGTCTATTGGTATTCCTTACACAGACTATTCATCAGAGGTCTCTCAGTCCTCTGCTGAACCTCAGCAGCCTATTGTATCCAAGTTTCTTGACATGGGACTAATTCTATCTGAGCTTGCCTTTGGTGGACCAGTTGAGTTCAATTGGCCCTTATCCAACACTTGGCTTGGATTTGGAGTAGGGGAATATTACCCTCCTCTTACATCGGGTTCGCCTTTCTTAGCTATTGTTATACCTCCTAGTCCTCGCCGTCTTTTGGAAGATCTAGTGGCAGGGTCAAACATGGACTCACCTAGTCCTTCTCCTAGTGAGGAAATTCCTACATCTAGTGAAGATTACCAGATTTTTCCAAAAAACAACCCTGAGTCTTCTGTCATGTCTTCGCCTTGTCCTTTACTTCTAGTGGGATATAGGTCCTTAAGTCAGATTGTGGTTTTTGTGGCCTCCATGGGATTTTCGACTCCATCCATGACGCTAGTTATTCCTTTGTTAGGGATGTCCCCATCGACACCTCTCACGTCACCTCCTCAGGTCACGTCAGTACCTATTAGGCCTACCGTCTACATAGCTGCATCTATGCCTATTGTTACTACTCAGTCCATTAGGACCTCGTCACTTCCTGAAGATATCTACATAGCATCTGCTATTCCGAAGAATATCTCTCCTGAGGAGTATCGGTTGTCTTTACAGCCGTCGAAATCTGAGGTTGGTCAGTCCTCCCAAGATCCCAACCGTCCTTATTTTTCCCATTATGGACCGGATGGTACCCCTATCTACGTTTTTCCATATCAGTATGATGAGCAGGGTAACCCTCTATGTTTTCCTGCTCCAGAGGCTTATTATTATGTCCATGGTTTTCTATCTGCCCAAGTTGGGCAACCTTCTAACCCGCAAGGACAACCCTTCTAGGCCCAACCTTCGTACTAGCCTAGTTATCTATATGACCCGCAAGGAAAACCCTTACAGGGCCAACCTTTGGGCCAGCAGGGGTTGTTGTACGGTCCACAAGGGCAGTCCTACAACCCTCAAGGTCAACCCTTACAACCTCACTCTGTGGTCCAACCAGGGCAACCTCAAGGACCCATAGGCCAACCGAGGTATCAACCTAGGCTATTGTATGGTCTTGGGGGGAAAATCCACCCTTCCCAACCTATGGCGCAACCTCAGCAACCCCATTTTCACATCGGTCTGAATGTTGCACAACTAGGGCCATCTTATGGTCCTGCCACAAGTCAACCTGCTTATCAGGCACAACCTGGCCCCATCCCGCCATCAGGCCAATTGGCTCAGTCGGGCCAACCTAGTGTCCTTCACCAGCCAATTCAACCTATTCAACTAGGACAACCTGTTCACCCGGGTCAACCTGTTCAACCAGGGCAACCCGCTCAACTAGGTCAACCTGTTCAACCAGGCCAACCTACACATCCAGTCAACCCTACTCAGCAGCCAATTTATTCTATGCCGCAGCTGAATCCGCATGTGCACCCAACTTCTCAGGCTTAGCAGGGTCCCACTTACCAATAGCCCGCTCGACCCCAAGGCAGTTATTACCTTTAAGGTCAGTCTCGACCGGTTTACAACCCGACCCAAGGCTCTGGTTATTACCTTCAACAACCAGGCTATACCTATGCTCAGCAGTCAAATCCATACACTGCTCAAACGGAGCCTACATATAATCAGGGTCAGTACCCTGGTTATCAACCCCCTTACACTGGTTATCAGCAACCGTATCAACCCAATTATATAGCTTACACTCCCTATGGTTATAATCCTCCAGGACAGAACCAATGGGGGCAAAGTTATGCTCAACCAGGGTGGAGTACAGGTACAGGTCCTTATCGAGGGCCTGGTATGCCTTTCAATCCTTAGTTAACTTTCCTTGCCACGTTGGAATTTCTAGATGTTTCTAAATTGACAAATGATCCGATTCTTCACAATCCATATTGGCCTCCGGTTCCAATGAAGGTGCCTGGTGACTGTCCTAAATTTGATGGTAAAGCTGGAGAGGAACTCCAAGCTCATGTCATGACCTACCATCTATGGTGTTCTTCGAACTCTTGGGTGGATGACTCGATTCGTCTGCGTCTTTTCCAGCGCACTCTTACCGGTGCTGATGCTAAGTGGTATATAGAACTACCCCGCGGTATCTTTCAAGACTTTAATACGTTAGCTATGGATTTTCTGACACACTTCCAGTTACCGGTTCATTACGAAGCCGAGACGCATCTCTTGACTTCTCTCAAGTAGGATAAAGCCACTCACATATCTGATCATATTCATGAGTGGTGACATCGTCATCGACTGATCAAGTTTGATATTCCTGATCAACTTCTAACTCATTGGTTCACTACCTCCTTTTTTAACAAGATCACTCAAGATATTTCTATGGGGGCATGTGTGATTGAAGAACAAACCATCGCTCATGCCCAGTACCTTGATTTGGTGTACTCTCAGTCTGGCACGCTATATGATATCTTGACTAATGCCCTGTGGCCAGGGACCTCTAAATCACCAGCTACCCCATCGGTGGATGGTGTTATTGGTTTCATTTCTCAGACTTCTCAGAAGTCCTCTAATGGGAAGTAGAAGTTGAATTCTTCCAATAATTCTGCTCTTCCCGCCCCTCCAGATTCTGGTAAGACTGTGGAGGTCAATGTCGTTCAAGCCAATCCTACAGAAAAGGCCACCAAAGGGAAGAAGAAAGGAAAAGAAAAATCCAAATCCATGGTACGGTGACATCATCATGTACCTTCATACATCCACTTTCTGGTCTAAGTTGACGAAGGATGCTCGACATCACGTTCAGCATCAATCTCAACCATATCGCATTGTCAGAGTTGATTCTGTGCTCCACCGATTCTTGACCCTGGAAGAGGCTGAGAATGTCCCGAATGATTGTCACAGTGGCACCTGTGGTGGTCACATGTCCGGATATGCTACCGCCCAGAAGATTCTGCGTGCGGGTTACTTCTGGACGTCTATATTCAAGGACTGTATTGTTGCAGTTCGAAAATTTCATGTGTGCCAGGTCTTTCAGCGCAAGATGCATGCGCCACCCCTACCTTTGCATCCTGTCATTACCGTAGGCCCTTTTGCCAAATGGGCCATATATTTTATGACATAATACCCTCACTCGGCTGGGGGGCATGTTTATATAATTGTTGCCATGGACTTCTTCACTAAGTGGGCCGAGGCGATGCCTACATTAGCTGCTGACGGTAAGACAGCCACTCAATTAATTTTCAACCATGTAATTATGCTTTTCGGAGTTCCTCAAGCCATTTTCACCGATCATGGCACTCATTTTTGAGATTACATGATGGCAGAGCTGACATCAAAGTTGGGCTTACGTCATGACAGCTAAACGCCATACTACCCTCAGGTGAATGGCCAGGTTGAGGCCGTGAACAAGGTACTGGTCATGATGCTTCAACAAACGATCGGTATTCACAATTCCAATATGCATCTCCAATTGTTCTCATCTCTCTGGGCCTATTGAACATCTATAAAGAGCGCAACTAGATTCACACCTTTCCAGCTGGTGTATGGTCTGGAAGCAACTCTCCTGGTTGAATGTGAATTCCCTTCGCTGAAGTTAGATGTGGAATTATTGCCCGACACTTCCCTGGAGGAAGAACGTCTCCTATATTTGGAACGACTGGATGAAACGTGCCGCTTGGCTACTTTTGTTATCGAAGCACAGAAAAAGCGGGTTAAGGCTCATTTTGATCAAACAGTTTCTCCACGTTCTTTTATTGAAGGGGACCTCGTCCTCTTATACGACCAAGCACATGATAAACTTGGAGCGGGAAAATTCCATCCCATGTGGCACGGGCCCTATATCATCAAGCAAGTATTAAAAAATGGCGCCTATGAGCAAATCGACTATGAAGGTATTCCTCTGGCGTAGCCTAGAAATGGGTCGTACCTCAAGAAGTACTACACTTGAATTATTCTTGTGTGGTGTGTGTACATAAGTGAGTGAATTCATTTTTTGTGCATGTGTGGTGTGGTGTGCTTTGTAAGCGTCTTTCTATTGATTGGGTCTTCCTGATTGTGTAGATGTCTATTACTCCTTTTGTTGGTTTCACGGATGGTGCCTCCGGCAGTACCAGGAATCTGTCCTCGGCAACCTGGGTAATCTACAATCCTGCTGGTGAGTTAATCAATTTGCAAGGTGTTTGTCTAGCGCCTACCACAAATAATGTCGCAGAATATAGTGTCATTTTGGAATTATTAAATGAGGCTATTAACCTCGGCATTCGTGCATTACTTGTGTATCTGGACTCACAGCTTGTAGTGTTACAACTCAATGGTCATTATTCAGTTAGAAACCCATCCATTTTACGACTGTATCTGTGTATTTGTTTACTAGAAATAAATTTTGATTACATTACATATCAACACATACCCAGACACATGAATGCGTTAACAAATGCAGTAGCTAACATGGTTTTAGATAGACATTTACGCAACTTATAAAAAACATCATCATATGTAAAAAGATCCATCCAAAAATAGATATATATATATATATATATATATATATATATATATATATATGTCGAAATGTTTGCAGTTTGTGTGCATCAAATAAAATTAAAAAAATATACATGTCTATTTTAATAATAGCTGGAGACAACATGTCTCTCAAAAATGTGCAAATGAAAAGCCTAGATGACTAATCAGCGTGGTGCTCATGGTAGCATGTCACTGCCCACACCAATCGCCTAAGTAAACGATGAAGGCGACTAGGCACCCCCACGATGTGCCTCTGATAAGCCAATGGGACATCTGCTAGGTGAGCGTAATCTGGGATCCCACGCGCGATTCCCTCCAAGTTCTGTAATAGCTCGCTCCCCTCACCACCCTCGCCTTGAGGGTCATAAGCAAGCGGGGTCCTCGATGCGATCGGTGACATCCCGGAGGGCCTCTCTGGGCCAACATCTGCATACACATATAATTGTTTGTTAGGAGATGCATGTATGCCCAAAAAATCACAAAGTACATAAAATCAAAAAGAGTCTTAACCAACTCCTCATCCCAGTCTTCTCCCTCCGGGAGTGGAAGATCTGGGTCTCCCGTGAAGTCAGTACCGGCATAGGGCCAGTCCTCTATGACGATCATTTGTCACCGAAGCCATACAAAGAACTCGGACCTCCATGACATTTGCTGGCCCCCTCCTGATCTGGGCATGAGTGCTGCCCATCGAGCCATCTGTGGCTCCCTCAACGGTGGCTTGGCGACTATCACCCCCTGGCCCTGGAATATTGGTAACCGTTCGAGGATGAACGATACCAAGATAGATCCGTACCCAAACTGCTTCAGTTTGGCCTTCTTACACTTCTTCAACTATTGTTTTATGTTCATTATTACGGCAGTGGCCCAATCGAATAGTGTCGGGTTCATGCATCTGATGCTAAGAGGATTTATGTTTTAGTAGCCTCATGTGGCGCCTGCGACCCCACAGCCCACGTAATAGTATGGAGCACCACCCTGAGTGCTAGATCGGTAACTGTGTGGATATCGACTTTCCCACTTCCTGATCTTGTCTGTGCCCCTGGGCACACTCTTTCCATCACCATTGACATTTTCTCTCCCGAGGGCCTAGTACCTATCAATATCAGGACTGGACCTCTCTTAGACAATCCAATTATGAAGTAAACATTGAATACTTCGAGCTCCAACACTTGGTCTCGAAGCCTAAACTTCTCTTCATTCTCGTCCCAGATACTGATTAAGTATTGTAGCAATTCAGGTTGTGCCCTGAGACATGGTGTGAAGAAGAAATTTTTTAAGCCGCAATCTCGGAGAGAATTCATACATTGCTCGTTCTCCATGGCCATTTCATCTTCCTCACTATGCTCCCTTTCTTTCCATTCGATCACCATTGTGACTGTCTATCTGCACCAAAATGGTCACAAACAACACTCAAAAATTCAGTTGATTGGTTCATTTTTTGTAAAAACTGAACAGAAATTTAGGTTATGCCATTGGCATGACTGTTTTGCTGACAGTCATGCCAACTGGCACGACCCCTTTGCAAAAGGGAGCAAATTGGTGCGAGTCCATGCCCGATACTCGCGCCAATTGGGTGAGCCCTAAAATTGCAAATATCCCCTCAGGGATCCAAAATCACAGTGGAATTCTATAAAAAATGGATTAAAACATAGCTAAGGGTAACGCCTCTTACCTAAAAAAAATGAGAACTGAAATGATGCACTGGATCGTCCACAATTGTCACCGCAAGTTCGCACAGGAAAAACTCACAAATGCTCTCCACAAGAGGTAAAAAGTAAAAGTAAATGTGTTTTTACTATTTTTGGCATATTTATAACTTGTCAAGATCAAATTAGGTTTTGAAGCTTATTTTTCCATTATTTTATTTTTATTTTTTTCGAAAAATGGGTTTTACGCTTGCTTTCTTGTGCAACAACAGGTTTTTACGCGACTAGGACAACGATACGAGTTGTATTTTATACTTTTTTGGAAGCGGTAAAAACATGAAAAATTCACTATTGGAGTCATATTTTAGCTCTTTTCTGACTCTCTAAACATGAAAATATTGTCGAGTCACTTTTCGTTTTGATCTCGTTAAATTGGTTGCGAAACTACATCTACCCAGTATACGTTTACCCATTTTTCGGGTTGGGATAGATTATTTACGAAAAAAGAATACCCTAGCCTATCGCAACTAGGAGGTTTTCTTAGACATAGTTTTCTACCTTTTCGGGTCTGAGGAACTATCTATGACAAGGGACTATTGGAGTTTACTTTTCTGCTATCTTTTCAAACTCTCTAAACATGAAAAGATGTCGAGTTCTTCCTTTGTCAGACTTGTTAAAATCTGATGACATCGGATTCTGTCATAATGAAGATAATCGAGTTCCTCCTTCCTAGGGCTCATTAAATGTACTAGGTTGGATTTTTCCGAAGGAAAAAATTATATCACAAGCATATGCTATCCCCTTCAAGCTTGTTTTCAAAAATAATTGGGTTACTCGCCAGAAATGGTGGGGAAAAATGAAACCAGTATCATCGTCATGTCGACAGTATGTCGCTCTTGAACATGGCACTTGTTTACATTCGTGTCGGGTTGGGGACATATCATCTCGTTTTCTGCTTGTCTCCATGGGTTTGGGTTATACTTTTTGACCTCTCATCTGCTCTTTGCCTCGTCGTCATGACCTTAGATATTTTGATGTCAAATACTGCCAAATCCAGTGTCGTGCCACCAATATGTTCAAGAGAAGTTGACCTCTGCATTTTTCGACCCTCCTTTGATTCTCATCTGATCCTGATTCAAAAAATCATGTTCCTCTGTCTCGTGTCGATTATGTAGGAAATACTATGGCCCACCTTCGATCAAGGCCACTTCCTGTCGACTTCAGCTCATTATACAGGAAGCTGATCTAGAGACTCCTTCCTGGTACCTTGGAGCCTGCTTGCCTCAATGGCAGGTTCTTCGCATTCGACGCAAGGTTTTCATCATTGGCCTTCGATCGAATGATTCTGTGGATGTTGGACGTCAACTCACTGTTCACATTCTGTGGATTGTACCTATAGTACCTTGAGGGCCATTGTCATTATTGGTGGTTCCTCTCACGTCTGTTAACGGCTTTCATCATTGGCTGGTAATCAAATGATGTTCTTGCATTTTTGAATTCAGCTCACTTATTCACATGCTGGGACTTGTACTCTGTTTGGGTCGAGATGGAGCGCAAGACCCTGGGTTTTTTCTGACAGAATCCAGGATGCGAATTTTGTGGATTATCATGATTGGTTACATGACTCATTGCTTGGATGGCTGCGACCATACCTGAGCCTATTTACTGGTCCTATCTGGATGGCTGTGTCCATAGCTTGGATCCTGATTATTGTATGCTCTATTATGGATTGTTGCGCCCATACCACATACCATGTATTTGAGATATCAGTTGTACTTGTCTACGAAGATTATCCGATGACAGTGTTTTCAGTTGGGCATGTTCTCATAAAGCATCTCATCCCTCTCTCTCTCGGGCCTCATGCTTTAGGGGGCATCTGTTACACAGTAATTTGTCACCGTCCCTGCAATCCCCCGTCCCGCACATTGGAGGGATTTTTCCGTGACCTGTGAGAAGTGACATAACCTAAAACCACTTTCATGGCATCCCCCTTAACAAGGATAATCATTCCTCTGAAGAAAGTTTCCTTTTAAAAACCCTAAAAACTGATCTTTTGGCCTTGGCGCGACTAGCCAGTTCAGCCCTCGCGCCAATGGGGAAAATCCACCAAAGAGGGCGTGCCAACTGGCGCTCTGTCCTAGTGTCTTGCTCGCGCCAAGCTTAATAAGGATTGTTTTTTAAAAATAAATGGCGGAAGTTTGATTCCAACAAACTCCTGAATGAGTCTCTAAAATGAGTTGGGAAGTTTGGCTCCAGATCTCCATGTAGGGGAGGTGGTTTTCCACCTTTCATGGAAGCTTCCTTGATAATAGGGCCAATCCCACAATTGTAAGGATCTGAACTCCCCTTCCACCATCTATATAAGCTTGTCAATTTCCCTTAGCAAACTAATAGTCCTAATAGAACTAGAGAAGAGTTGAACTCATAGCAAGGAGACTATCGCCAGACAGCCTTTGAGAGCCAAGCCGAAGAAAGAGAGCTTTGTCCCATTTCCGATGAGCTTCATTGAGACGTGCTCCGCTGTCAGCCCCACCGAAGGAAGATCCAGCATCAAAGCTTTGGGTTATATCTTTCCTTTATTATTATTAATGATAAGTGACTTTGATTATGGTTTCATTCATGTGTCTTTGTTTTGATGCAATGAATTACATCCTCTCTGACTAATGTATGGTTACAAGATTTAGATTCTATGATGTGTATCATTGTGTTTCTTCACATGTGTGTAGGTGTTCGGACATGTTAAGCAGAGGGATTGTGATCTGCCAAAGTGGAGGACGAGAAGCGTCATCCTTTCTTCGACGACCATTGCGTAGGACCTAAGGTAGGAAACTCATTGTGTTTTGTCGTTTTTGTAACTAGAGACCTACGTCACTGCGTGTCTGATTATTGCTAGACCCAATCTGGGCTAGTAGGGATTGCCTCTATCCGCAGAGGGGATTTACCTCTCCAACATTGATGGTTAATGATGAAGTGCCAATTACTTGAAACACTCTTGATGGGATATACGTTGAATGTGTTACTTGAAGGTTAAATGAGTTGGACGAGGGTCAACCCATTGGTACCTTTGCATCACTTTTTTGGTTGAGGTTTTAATGACCCATTTTTGGGATAGAAGAAAAATCCCCATGATTCAGGATACCCCCTAATTTGAGGCATGACCATGGGCCTTTATTTGAGATAATATCGGTTGGTGCTAGATTTTATTTTCACATGATTTATGAGGTTGTTCTCGTGATTCCACCCCCTTTGATTGGACATCAATTTATTTTTTGGGTGGTTTTGAGGCTAATTCTTGACTTAAAATGTCATCCCCATACTTCATGGAGATCCCTTGGTCAAATATATGGGAATGAAACTACATTTGGATTGTTATTTATAGGTGTTGGACCATGTCTCTAAATGATTTATGGAGTTGTTTTAAAGGTGATGTCCACCCAAGGTAAATTCACATTTAAATTCGAGGAATGTTGGAGCCTTGGAAGTTTAAGGTAGGGGATCTTCTCTATTTTTTTAGTAGCATCAAATTGAATCCATCACAAAACAATGTGGACATTGGACTATGATTGGAGATTTGGACCACAAATTTGTTGAAGAACTTTTGACTTATCAACGGTTTTGAGAATTGATTTTCACTTTCATGGAAAACGAAAATGAGTTGTTGAATTGGGAATATTATCTTAAAAAATTTCATGTCTTGGTTCACTCTTCTTCAATGACCATTTGACTACATGCACCCATATTTTGATCTGGGAGGATCCCAAAAAGCCTCAAAATTCAAAGTGGTCAAATAATTATGGAAACAATTTCATTTTGAATATATTGGCAAGACAATTCCAACTCATCTTGAATCACATCAAACAAACTTCATACGTGAAATTTATCGCATTTTGAAGTTTTTGGGTGTAAAGGGCCAGCACGTGGTAAGACTAGGAAGTTCCATGTAGCATTGTATGAATTCCAATGTTGTAGATTGTATAATGGAATGACATCTCCATACATATCATGTGGTAGGCTCATCAGTGACACACTTCACAACTGACAGTGATGTTGCTGGTTGGGTAGAGGATACATGGCATTAGATTGACATGGAAAACAATGACATGGATTACATGTGGAGGAAACGTGAAAAAAGACACTAACGTGGCATGATGAGGTGGAAATACATTAGCGGGATGGTGTGACACTTGCATGGAAGATACATGGCTGGTGACTATGGAATTGACCATGCAATTCATTGGGCGTTGATAATATGTTATGTAACCAAACCTCAAAAACAAAATAAAATATATATCAACGACTTGAAAATAATCCTCTTCGAGGGGGAAGCCTATTTTTACATCACATAAATGAAAATTTCTTGGATGGTTCAAATGAAAATACCTCCTTGGTATATATAAGAGTATAAGGGTTAAAAATATAATTAGGGCCTACATAACAATAATAATATAAGGGAACAACAATAACAATATGGGGGCTACACTAGTATTATAGGGATATAACATGCCCCTGCCCTTCAAAAAGTGTTTTCCTCAACGTTTGAGTAGTTCTGGATGCTTCTGAATAAAATAATCATCCTCCCATGTGGATTCTTCAACAGGTAAGTTCTTCCACTTAATGAGATACTATGAAATTGATCTATTATGTAGTATTTGATTCTTGTTTCTGTGATTGCTTCAGGCTCCTATATAATTCTTCCTTCCTTTTTAATTTTTGGAAATATAGTTTGAACTAGAAGGTTGTCACATATAACCTTCTTTAAGCATGAAACATGGAAAATTGGGTGTACTCGTGAAAATGCAGGAAACTCCAATTTGTATGCCATAGTACCAATATTCCGCAACACCTTGTAAGTGCCATAGTACTTGGGTGATAATTTAGTATCCTTCTTAGCTTGCTTGAGGGACATTTTTTTGTATGGTTGCAGCCGTAAAAATACCAAATCGCCTACATCAAAAATTATTTCACTTCAATGTTGATCTGCCTGTTGTTTCATTCGATTTTGTGCCAGATTCAAGTTATCCTTTAAGAGTTGGACAACTTTTTGTTGATGCTTGATTTGATATTCCAATGCTTGAACCTTAAAATTGTCTCCTAAAGATGATGTTATGGATGGTGGATGATATCCATAAATTTCCATAAATGGGCTAATTTTTGTTGAGGTATGGAAGGAATTGCTATACCACCATTCTGTCGAGGGTAACCACTTGATCCAATGTGTTTATTTATCAGATACAAATAAAAAAAGATATCCTTCGAAGAAAAAAAAAATCACTATCTTAGTTTTACCATAAGATTAATGATGATAAGATGAGCAATGAGCTAATTGAGAACCAAGACAAGAAAATAATTGTTTTCCAAAAATTTCCAGTGAAAATAGGATCTCTATCACTTACAATAATATTTGGGTTTCTATGTATCTTTCGATTTTTTTCCAAAAATGCATTAGTGATTTTATTGGCTTTGAAAGGATGATATAGTGCAAAAAAGTGTACATACTTGGTAATTTTATCAACTACCACCATGATGACACTATTTCCTTCAGACTTGGGTAAACCTATGATAAAATCCATTGAGACCTCTTCCCAACACTGACTTGGAATGACTAAGGGTTGTAAAATACATCACCATTCGAGTTGAATTTCACCCTCATTTCATGCATGGAAGGTACTATATGATTCAATGTATGGTACTTAGTTCTAGTGCTTCATTTCATATGACAGTGATCCACTCGATCATTCCTCGGGTCGTTTTTGTATCATAGCTTTGGTTCTTTGGTTGTTTTGTGTAGAAATTATATGCACTACGAATGCATATGTCCAAGATTCTCCTGATCTAACAATATTTATATTCTTGCTAAATACGGAATCTATTCCACCATTAATCATCACATGCGGAAATTAAATCAATTGCAAAGCACACATGAAACCATAAAAATTCACACATATTAACACAGTGTTTTAATGGGAAATCCTGAAGCTAAAAACCCCAACTATCTGTATATAATATATGTCATAGAGATCATGTAACAATCCTCATACAAAGCTTATCACAAGCTCTCAGTACAATCCAATCACTACACACTAATCAGGCCCGATCTTGCAAATCCATGCACCGATATTTGCCAGCCTTTAGCCTGCCTCTACTGCGCAATCCCTGCTGAATAATGGCTCTGGATGAACACGAATTTCTCCAGCCTTGCTCATGCAATCCTTAAAGGCATCTCCACTAAATTTTTGGTGCAAACGATGCAACACTATAGTCACAACTGATAGTCACACTTTCTCTTTCACCTACCTCTCCACTGGTCTCCACTGAATTGTCCATGCACTGTAGTTAACTAATGTATTATTCAGTTGATTAATGAGTTAATATATAGTGAATTAATTAATAATTAATTCACACCACTCTCACTAGTGTATCAATCAGTTAGACTAGATACAACTAGCTCAACTATATCTAACTGAGTTAAACTGAACACAACTCCACCAACTACTTCTACAACTCCACCAAACTCTGTCACATGAGTTCTAACTAAAGTCCTCCATGAAATAGCTCCAATTAACCCTCAGGAATAGTGTAATTCCTTATGTCAGCTCATGTGCCACATCTATGCACTTAATTGAAGTGCTCCAAGAGAATAAGATAATGTTTATAGTCCAAATATTATTAAGAGCTAATAATATTCGACATATCTATTTTTAGACTGGTAATCTAAAAATAGATTCCGCCCAATATGTCTAAAAATAGAAATCCATATATTTTTCCAACTTGACCAACCATCCACAAATAGCATCCTGCAACTCATAGAATATGATCGACATGTCTAAAAATAGACTTTGCGCCAAAAATCACCTGTGTGGGCCCCACCTAGTTTAGGTGATTATTTTCCAACTAGGATCAGGAATGATGTTTCAAGATGCCTCCTTCACTATTTCTTGTTTCAATCTTCAACACTCCCTCTCAACAAGAAAGGAATGTCTTTTCATGTGACATAAAACTCCATGCATTCGCCCTGCAACCTTTGCAAGTGCCATGCAACTCCATGCATCTGCTCTACAACTCTTCTGAAACTGAATAGGCTCCAAAAAACTCAATTAATCTGATGCATCTATCATCATAGTCTTTGAATTCTACGTAGATACTGCACATGTCTTCAGGAACCATTGCGTTGTTGAACTCTGCACCCATGCACTCTGCACTTGCTGTCAAGTCTGAACTGTGCTCCAGTATCCGACACGATCACTTTGATCTGCCTTCATCAATGCAACTGATCATGCTACTGCTACTCTATGGGCACCCCATAGCCAAGTTAAATTCATGAGATCCACACAATCTCCATGAATCCTACCCAGAAATCTCCTCTTGGGATTACTCATGCATGTCGCCCCACTTCTCACCTGGTGGTATAGCTGCATGCACTCCCTCTACCCATTTGGCACGAAATTTCTCTGCATGAGTGGTTGCTCCCACTCCATGATCCTCATCTTTGGGTGCTTCACATCTCGAGGTTCACTCTTACCTGCATGCAAATCCTGCTCCCTCTCAAGCTTCAATTGCATGTCTTTCTTGCACTTCCCAACAGTAAGAAGCTCCGTAGAAATCCCATCTACTTCAATTCTGTAGAGATTCTTGGCTCGAATCGCAACCTTCATGACTTGTCCTGTTGCTTTGTGCCGAAGGAAAACTTTTCCTTCACTAAAGACAACATCATACCCTTTATCCTCTAACATTGTGACTAAGATTAAATTCTTCTTTAAACCTGGAACATGCACTACATCTTGTAAAAGAATGAGTTTACCTGACTCCCTCTGAAAATTAATGGTACCAATGTTGGTTGCATTGTATCATCCATTATCACCCAACTCAACATGCAACTGGAGATCTTTCTCCACCAAGTCACTGAAAAGGTTCACATCTCCCGTCATGTGAAAGGAAGCGCCACTATAAAAATACCACCCTGATCCCAATGCACTAGACACCATGCATGCAATAAATGAGAAGTCCAGCTCAAATTGTGAGGGAAGAGCCTCACCAGCTGCAGCTCCAGCAGCCTACTTGTTCTTCTTCTTCTATGGAAAATTTTTGGCGAAATGCCCATGCTCATGACAGTGAAAACACTTCACTTTGGACATGTCATGCTCTTTGCCATTTGCACCAGATTGAGAAGGAATTTTCTTCCCCTTCCCTTTCCTTGCTTTGGCAGCCAAAGCGCAATCCTCTTCATCATCATTCTTTGATGAAGAGCCATCCCTGGTACACCGCCTTATCTCCTCCTGCACAAGATCCGACCAAAGTCGCTCCCATCCTGGCAGTTTCTCTCGACCATTGACAGAGTCCTTGTAGCTATGCCAACTCTTCGGAAGCTCAAGGAGAGCCAAGCTCACCAATTCTTATTCATCCACACTAACTCCTACACTCCCAAGCTCATCCCTGTAGTGGAAAAACTTTGTCAAGTATACTTGAATAGTGTCATTCTTCTCTATTTTTATTTTCCTGAGCTTGTCTTTAAGTGCCAACTTCCTCTGGTCACTTCTGCTTTGGAAAAATTCTATCAAAGCCTTCCACATCAAGAATGGAGTGGCTTTACCATGAAGGCTAGACACAATGTGATCATTTACACCTTCCAACAGAATCCTTTGACACCTTGCTACCTTCTTTTTCCATGCGTCAAGTGCAGCTGCATCGCTAGAACCCGGTTTAGGAATTTCAGCATCTATGAACTCCTTCAACCGATTATCCTCCAGCGCCGCCTCCATCCTATCCTTCCATGCAATATAATTCAAGCTTCCATCAAGGGCATACTCCAATCGCAATCCGTTGAAAGACATTTCAATGAATGCTCAACTTCGACACCAAGAAAACACTGCAGCAAATTCGAATTCCACTAGCACAAAACTCAACTGTTTCAATAATTGCAATTTCTCCAATGATCAACGCTCTAATACCATGTAGAAATTATATGCACTACGCATGCATATTTCAAAGATTCTCCTGATCTAAAAATATTTATATTCTTGCTAAATACAGAATCTATTCCACCATTGATCATCACATGCGGAAATTAAATCAATTGCAAAGCACACATGAAACCATAAAAATTCACACATATTAACATAGTGTTTTAACAGGAAAGCCTAAAGCTAAAAAACCCAACTATATGTATATAATATATGTCATATAGATCATGTAACAATCCTCATACAAAGCTTATCACAAGCTCTCAGTACAATCCAATTGCTACACACTAATCAGGCCCAATCTTGCAAATCCATGCACGGATCTTTGCCAGCCTTTAGCCCGCCTCTACTGCACAATCCCTACTGAAGAATTGATTTGGATGAACTCTAATTTCTCTAGCCTTGCTCACGCAATCCTTAAAGGCATATCCACTAAATTTTTGGTGCAAACAATGCAACACTATTGTCACAACTAATAGTCACACTGACTCTTTCACCTACCTCTCCACTGGTCTCCACTGAACTGTCCATGCACTGTAGTTAAATGATGTATTATTCAGTTGATTAATGAGTTAATATTTATTGAATTAATTAATAATTAATTCACACCACTCTCACTAGTGTATCAATCAGTTAGACTAGATACAACTAGCTCAATTGTTTCTAACTGAGTTAAACTGAACACAACTCCACCAACTACTTTGACAACTCCACCAAACTCTGTCACATGAGTTCTGACTGAAGTCCTCCATGCAATAGCTCCACTTAACTCTCAGGAATAGATTAATTCCTTCTGTCAGCTCCTGTGCCACATCTGTGCACTTAATTGAAGTGCTCCAAGAGAATAAGATAATGTTTATAGTCCAAATATTATTAAGAGCTAATAATATTCGACATATCTATTTTTAGACTGGAAATCTAAAAATAGATTCCGCCCAAATGTCTAAAAATAGAAATCCATCTATTTTTCCAACTTGAACAACCATCCACAAATAGCATCCTGCAACTCATAGAATATGATCGACATGTCTAAAAATAGACTTTGTGCCAAAAATCCCCTATGTGGGCCCCACCTAGTTTAGGTGATTATTTTCCAACTAGGATCAAGAATGATGTTTCAGGATTCCTCCTTCATTGTTTCTTGTTGCAATTTTCAACATTTTGAGTGTTTAATTATGTTTTAAGTGTTTCTGGTTCTTACAAGGTCAAGCTCAAGGAGGAGAAAGAAAAATTGTGGGAGAAAGTCCTCAAGCTAGTTCAAGGAGAGAACATTTTCCACAATATCCACCACAAGTTTCACCTCAAGTTTCACCAAAATCCTCACCAATAATGGCACATGAAGGAGGGCTTTATCATTTTATTGAGGATGAGAAGGATTTTAGGAAATCATTCTTTGACATGAATGAGACGGTGAAAGTTCTATATGGGAAAGGAATTCAATGTTGCAAGGTGAGAGCTCAAATCCTCCAAAGGGAGATGGGGGAAAAGGAGAAAAACCTCTAAAATGGAATGGAGGTAATGGTGATTAACCACATCTAACTCCACCTTTCTCCTCACCATCATCTTCACCATCATCATCTTCAACGTCAAGCCCTTCACAAATACCTCCAGATTCTCCAAAGGGACATGGTAAAACTCCATTTTTGAAACTTGACATAAATCTTGAATTGCCTATGTATAATGGAGAGGTAAATGTTGATAAATTAGATAATTGGGTTCTTCAACTTGAAGTTTATTGCAAGATACAAAGGATCAAATATGATGATACCAAGATTCAACTTTCTTCATTAAGGTTGGAAAGTGAAACACTCATTTGGTGGGGAGCCAAAACACAATAGGACGTCAAGAAAAGAGGTAAGATCATAACTTCTTGGAATGATTTTGTGGCTGCATTAAGAAGATATATTTATCCTTTAGCATACATGTAGAAAGCTATAATGCATTAGAAAAACTTTAAGAAATTAAAGGGTCAAAGTGTGCAAAGTTATACCCAAGAGTTTACAAGGAGAGCATTGATTTTGTGTGTAGATTTGTCCTCTCAAGACACTTTACTCAAATACATTATAGGTTTACATAGCTACTTGAGACACACTATTCTCATGTTTAACCCTACAAATTTAGATG
The DNA here is from genome assembly GCA_034641835.2 of Pinus albicaulis. Taxonomy (NCBI): domain Eukaryota; kingdom Viridiplantae; phylum Streptophyta; class Pinopsida; order Pinales; family Pinaceae; genus Pinus; species Pinus albicaulis. Next base: position 1,222,081,970 of record CM076575.1, on the reverse strand, counting down.
AGGTTTGAGTACAAGAAACACATCTAGAAGAAAGAGGGAAAAATGTTCCACAAGAGGGCAGCAAAAATCCATTTAAGGGTGGAGACAAAGGAAAGGGTAAATTCAAATGAAAAGGGAAGAAAAATTCTTCCATCAAGACAAAGGGAGAAAAATTAACATGCAAACATTGTTCAAATGAATGCCACAATGAAGATAATCGTTGGAAACTTCATCCTACAATGAGACCTGAAAAGTTTAACAAAAAATGAAAACAAGAGACAATTGCAACTACACAACATGATTTAGGATCCGATTGAAGAGATGAAAAAAAGGTCACAACTACGGGATTGAAAGGTAAGGAAACCATTGCAAGTACTAGTTCTTCAAATAACCTTAATGAAACTCAAAATCAAAAAGAAATAATATAGCTTTCCATATTAGGGTTATCTCAAAACATAACAAAATAGACACTCTATTTGATAGTGGCTCACAAGAAAACCTCATTTATGAAAACGTTGTCAAGAAATTGAATTTGGAAACCATTCCTCATCCTAAACCTTATCCTTTAGGTTGGGTGTGTGACAATGCAAAGTTGCAAGTAACTATAAAACACAAACTAAAATTCTACATTAATGCAAACTTCATTGATGAGGTATAACTCTATGTAGTTCCATTAGACATATGTGGTACTCTTTTGGGAAGCCCATATCTTTATGAGAGAAAATTTTTCTTTCATCACCATGAAAATAAGTATCATTTATTTAAATATTGTATTGAGTACATTTTTAGAGCATATCACAAGAAACTAAACCTTTCACTTTTGAATGTTGGACAAATGAAGAGGATTGTTAACTCTAGCAATATTTTTTTAATTTGATAATAAAACCAAAACCAAATAATGATGTTGAGAATGAAGCCTTTCAAGGATGTGATACAAAGTTGAAACCTGATTTGGTTGAGTTTGTTAACCAATATGATGAGATGTTTCATGAGCCTAAAGGATTTCCTCCCAAAAGAGGAATCCAATTGCAACAATATTGTCCTCTTCCTAACATTTGCATTTACATGATGTCAAGTGATGGAAAATGCAGAAATTAATAAATGAATCCAATAGTTGCTTGATAAAGGGATCATCTGACTAAGCACGTTGCCATGCGGTTCACCTATTGTTTTAGTGCAAAAGAAGGATGGTGCATGGTGCATGTGTGTGGAATTTCCTGCATTGAACAAGATTACGGTAAAGAATCGTTACCCTCTTCCTAGAATC